>OMNW01013895.1:2278-26408 GCA_900303245.1 Selene dorsalis
TTCAGATTCAATGAGTACCAATTTACAGCAAGGAGAAAAGGTCATGCCAAACTCGTTGTGTCAATTGTAAACCACCCCAATTCAGACTGATTTCAATGAAATAAATGAGTAGTTGCAGCCCCAAAGAAAGCAAAGGTCCATGTGGAAGTAGCAAATTAGGACATTTTCTCAGAGGCTCACAGGAGCCAAAGGCCTGACGCATCTCTTAGTAAAAGTGTTCCACATTCCTTGTTCTTACTGTATTTGGTAATCCTGCATGTCTGCTTTAAGAAACTTTTACACAATAAGACACTTTGCATGTAGAAATATGCAGGGTGTTTCCCATTTTGTATCATTTAAAGATGACAAAGTCCTCCTGGATCATTCTGATTACAGCCAAAGCACCAAGAGATTCCCCTCCTAACAGATTAAGTTTAGATATAACATGATGTCTTTTTTTTTTTTTTTTTTTTTAATGGTTTTTGTTGAAGCACTTATGAAACCATGTTAACCTGTCATGTTTTATTGACACTGTCTTTGCTTCCTTATTGATTGGGGCCTCACATGTGTGAAAATAGCACTAATAGCAACCTATTTTTTTTTACTTTCAATACATCTTTTCTTTTTTTTCTTTCCCTCAGAAATGTGCATAGTATGCAAATTAAGGAAACATTTTATGGATTACATTACATTCTATATGAGCAATGTTGAACCAGGTGCACAGTATATACTTTTTGTTTGCCACAAAAAGAAAGTGATCAGACACGTGCAAGCTTCCTATCCTACAAAGTGATCTAACTCATGTTCAGTTCAAATAAAAGAGGTCAACAACCTTCCTGACCTTTGATCTATGATGAACAAACATGTATTCAATGACAGTAACCTTTTTCGAGCCACATACTGACACATAAGAAAAACAGTGTCAACACCAATCACAGATTTGTTTGTTCATTTAGGATCCCCATGAGCTGCAGCATAGCAACAGCTATTCTTCCTGGGGTCCTTCCAGCAATCTTTACATTGCAGCAAAACTAAATTTATTGTGTTTAACATGTTTTACGGCTGTAGTGGATTTTTTTTGAAACTTCACAAATCAATGCATCATAAAAAAGAAGAAAAAATGATCAAATCTCAAACAAAACAATGTTAACTATATATATATTTGAACTGTATACAGGACATAAAGAAAGAGATTATGTACAATTTAGAATTCATCATTATTTATATATTATGATTATACACTCATATCTCTGTGGTGTTCATGCTGAATAAAAGGTGTGTACATTCTAATAAAGGGGAAAATGATAATAAATTTTATTCTAAAAAACACTTTACTTAAATCATTTATGAACTCTGCCGTAGTGGTGCTTCGTTCCCACCAATGATTTTCAGATGTCAGTTGCATACCCAAAACCCATTCTGTTATTCTCCTCTCCTAACTGTAATCACTGACCTTCATCCTGCCGTTCATATACAATTTTGGAGTATTTATAGATCATACATAAAAAAACAGCCAAGTATGTTGACAGGTGAGACATTGTTTGTGTCTGGTCCACATCACCAGAAAAACATTTATGAATTCAGCCGTGCAGCGCTGAAACTGAAAACATGCAACTGTAACAAACTCAGATATACATCTTCCCAAACATCTGTGCTCATATCAGGGATTTTAAAGATGGTGCCTTTGAGCGTTTGAAGACTCCCATCTGGGAATTAATTTGCCTTTTGATTATAAAACCTTCAAAAGGTTCTGCTCGTGCTTATGATTTCAGGTTATTGTTTTACAGAGAAACACTGTCTCACTGGTGTCACAGCACTCCTCCCACCTTTGACCTTTCCTCATGAACTCATCACTGGGAGCAAAATAGAGTGACTTTTTCTTACTTTGAAGCGTTACAGTGACTCACATCTACACAGAATCGCATGTTGCTCGAGTGAAACGTCTGCGCTGCAGTATGCAATGTTCGAGACGGGTTATCTGATAAAGAACATTCATCTCCACCAGGCGGAACAGGACACATCTCGATGGAGGCACGCTAACTCCTTTATCCCTCTGTGATGGGGCGATACGGACGCAGACTCATGCTGGTGCAGGTCCGACTGTTATCCCATCAGAACAGATGAGGACAGAAAATAGCCCTTTTTCTCTCTCTCACTCTCTCTCTCTCTCTCTCTTTCTCTCTCTCTCTCTGTGTGTGTGTGGCAGTTTGGTGGAAGGTTTATGTGTGGGGGTGATGATGGGTGGGATTGCGTGAGTGCCTGGGTTGAATGAGTGAGTAAAAAAAGATAAAGAGAGAGAAAGCAACTGTGTGTTTGCTTTCAGCTAACCCATGTAGTTTGTTTATGAGCCTCTTGTCATCTTGTCCTATGCAATCATTTCAAAATATCTGAATTAGCGCTTAAAGGAGAATATAGAGTCTCCTGCCTGTCACTGCTTGGATGAAGATTGGAAGTTAATCTCATTTGCATTCAACAATCAGGTGGGCTGCCTTGTTTTCTACAGAGAGCTACACAGTATTATGAAGCACCTGAGGCTGCAACAACACTCAGATGAACATTTACTCAAGTGGCTTTTCTAGTTATGTATAATTTTGAAACACTCCATTCCACTATTAAAATCCACTAGGTACGTTCATTGGCCATGTAGAGCAGCTATGGGTCAAACAGAGTGGGACACGCTTTTGTCTCCCTGGTGATCTTGGATGACCGGATGGGATGATGATAGTTCAATGTATTCCAAGTTTTATGCTAAATAAAGCTTTAACCCCTTAACGCCTAGTGTATCATTTTAGATACATACTGATTTTGAGAACTCAATAATCATCAGTGTCATACTTTTTCTTTAAAAAAAATCTTATGTATCAAACATAAAATTTCAACACATAAATTGTGAGCAATACATTTTAAAAATGCTGGATATATCAAGTATGATACGAATGAAAATTAAAAATATGCAAATTTCTATTTTCTTTTCTTTTCTTTTCTTTTTTTTCACATTTTATGTCAGAAGGTCCGCTGAAGACTCCAGTTTCAAGAAATTAGAATTCTCTGTCAATGATTTGATAATTCAGGCATCAAGGGGTTAATAAATGAGTGTAATATGTCTTATGTAATTGATATTATGCTGTTCGGGTCTCTGGGGGTACCGTGTCTTACTTCACTGCAATTCAGTAAAGTTAAATTTGAAATATTGAGTTACCTAATTTGCACAAATTGATGAGCAACACATGAACAAAGTAAAATTATACATCATTGAAGTCTTGCTTGCATGTTCAGTAATGCATTGGTCATACTGTAAGTGCTGTGCTTTGGAGAAGTCTGAAGTGCATCTTGTACTTCATTTAGTATTTCTTCTTTTACTCAAGTAAATGATCTGAGTACTTCTTGAGATGGTGTCCAGCGAGTGCAGATTGTAGCGTCTTCACTGTCGGAGTGAGTAACCTCTTCTTGGTTTCCTGTTATTCTGAAAAGAGCTTAATCACTTATCAGTTTACTGGTAGGAAAGCAAATACAGGTGTATACTGGTAATCCAAGTTGCAATATGAACCGATTATTACAAACCTGATAAAAGTAGAACTGGTGTACCAGACTGCACTATAAGCACATGAGGATTCAAAGAAGGCTGCGTTACCAACCATGGTGGTAAGACAAAGGGGAAAGACACCACAGAGCCCCAGTGTCACTGCTCATTGAATTCAGTGCTGATTTGTTAGTTGATGGACATTACAAAAGTATCATTAAGTTGTTTTTAAGTGACCCTAAATCACACAAAAGTGAAGTAATTTTTCCTACCAGCTGATTTTACTACAGCCTGAATTTCATGGAAATCTGGAAGCATCAGGACACACAGGCGCTGCACTGAAGGCAGCAGGTGGTGTCAGCAGGGGCTCTGCAGAAAACACCTGAGGTTAACAGTAAAGTAACAGTAAGGCACCTGCTCCTCAAAGGGAATTTTGCAGGAACATTTACTATTTCTCTAAAAATTAACCAGTTTGGTTTGAAACAAGGAGAGAAAATCGCTGAAACTGGACATAGCAAGTAGGCATGGGAACCATTTATCAAATTGACCTGTAAATAATTAGACTCCGATACTTTAAATTCTACTGTATGAAATCAGTGAAATGAATATCATCGAAAATACTTAATCACACCTTTCAGTCCTGCATTCAAAATTATACTTAAGTGAAAATCCAGTGGTAACTGCAGCAAAATGCACCTGAACTAAAATGTAAAATCACTTGTTATGCAGAATGAGGCAGGTTAGAGTGTTATATCAGTATATGTTAGGTATATATATCTTATCAATAATGCCTCCTTATTATCTTGTAATTAAGTCTTTTCAAGTATCTTATATAGTGATGCAAATCAATCTTTTTAAAAAATCTTATTTTATGAGATACTCAGGAATCAAAAGTATGGCTGTAAATAAGTAAATAAAAAGAGCTGGGGGTGATAGGTGAATTAAGTTAAGTTAATATAGAACTGGTTATTAGGCCTAAATGAAAATGCTTTATGTTACAGTGCCATTTCAGGAGGTGTGTGTTGGCACATTTGAATCAAAGGTGCATTTATAATAACGAGACTGTGACAGTGACAGACTTTACTTCTTTCTCCTCTCGCAGCTCACATTAAACCACACAGCAAGCTCACGCGGGAGGCGCGGCCAACACAGCAGAGGACATACAGGAAAAAAATGAATAATGATCCGCCCGCTATAGACACAGCTGAGGGCGCGCGCACACACACACACACACACACACACACACACTGACTCACAGAGGAATCCCGGGGGAGACTTTTTTTACTTTGAACCTGGAGGAAGCGCTTTCTTCTTCTCCTGCAGCCTGGACGCAGACATGCGCTGGAAGAGTGAAGTCAAAGTAGAGTGCTGCGTTGTTAACGAGAACCAGAACGAGTCTGTGTTGTCCAACCATGAGGTGAGTGAGGAGTCGGGGGGTTAAGACACAGGCGTTATAGGTTGTGTTTCTTTGGTGTGACTCAGATAAAGCTGGAACCGGATCGCAGATTAAATATTAGGATGAAATTGCTTCAGCCAATTAAATCAGAGTGGGCTTCACTGTGTATTTAGAGCCGGCCTTCCACAGTATTTGCACAATTTGAAGAAATGCCGAAGGAAATTACCCCTCCCTGAATTCTGCAATTAAAACTCAAGTAGTTAATGAGACCTCTTCACCTTTTGGTTGCCCCGGGAAGGCGTTTGTGGCGAACTTCAGTCTTTTAATTGCTGTTATTAAATAAATCAGTGCCCTTTTCCTCGAGACATCGCGCTGGCTTTTTGATTGACACCTGAAAGTGGCGTGTTTGGGAGTCTCAACCGCATCAGCACGCGCTCACGCACGCACGCACGCACGCACGCAGGGAGCGCAGCGGCTGCATCACAAATGGGCAGATCTCAAGAACATAATGCGCATAGGATAAGTATTAAGTTGGAGTGTTGTCTGTTTTTGTAAGTAATGACTATCCACCCTCTTTTTTTTTTTCTTAAATGTCATTGTGGTAATCGGTCGGCGTTGTCATGGTGAACAGTCAAAGGCAATGATATTTATGGGGGAAGGAGCGGGGGCCATTTAAGGCAGCTGCGGCAAAAGTCTGACACAGCGACGTGGTCCTCCCGCCGCAGCTTGTCGTCATGTGTGAGGATTGCAAAGGAGAGGAAGAGCTGCTAGGGAAATGCTCTGAGGACAGGAGAGACACCATGGTAGGACCTATGTGTTGTAGCTAAAACTTTTTATTATTGTTATGTGAAGTTTTATTCTCTGAAACGGGCAATGAAGTAACAAGAGGCCATTTTTGAAAATTTTTGGAAAATTTGTGAATTTCAGGCAAATATCCCCAAAACCTAATCATAATCATCTGCACATTTGACTTCAAATGAGCTTGAGACTTCAAATGAGACTTTGAGTCAGGAGGCTGCTCTTTAACTTCTTTTTTTCTCTTTTAGGTTATGTCCAAGAAAAAAAACTTATTCTTTTACATCTTTTTAGAAACATTATTATTATTACTATTATTAAAACGTAATAACGGATGCTAACGCTATGAATTGACGTAGTGTGTCATTTTTTTCTATAGAAAACCCACGAAAACAAGTGAGTTTGAGCTGGGAGAAGTGCGCAAAGTTTCTTCTTAGCGCTTCGTCGTTGCCGTCGGAGGCAGTGACAAGTGGGTCGGGTTCAGGCTTATTATACAGCGCCTTCTTCACCTGTGGGCTGGGTGCGTTCCGTGTGTGTGTAATTTTCTAACCGCAGGTCCGATCCCCTCAGGGCGCCTCGGTGGAAGTTTTGGATGAAGACGCGGCGTCGCTGCAGGCCATGGCATCTGCACCTCTGCTGGGCAGAAGCGTGTGCGCGAGCTGCAGCGAGGAAATTGTGGATAAATATTTATTAAAGGTAAACAAAGCAGTTTTATATGATTATGATTATTATTATTATTAATTCTCGCGAGGATTGACTCTCATTTTACTTTGGATCATGTTTTTATGTTCTCGTATGCGTTTTGGATTTCTGTGGTTTGACGCCTCGAGGTTGGTATTTAAACGCAGGTAGATGTTCAACAGAGCTGCAAACTCGCTGACTTAAATTTATCCTTCATCTTTGCTTTAGGTTAACGACTTGTGCTGGCATGTGCGCTGTCTGTCATGCAGCGTGTGCCAGACCTCCCTTGGCAGCCACACAAGCTGTTACATCAAAGACAAAGAAGTTTTCTGCAAACTGGATTACTTTCGGTACGTGCGTCGATCTCCGTGAGTGCTGATGGAACGAAAATCAAAGCTACTGAAACGAAATTGTTGCAGAAATGAAACCTTTAACCACCACATGAACCGCTGCATCATTACATGTTCTGTCGTCAAATTGATAATCAATCATGACAATGACAATAATAATAGGCCTAATAACAGGTCGATAATAATAACAATATTGTCGAGTTTTACATTTCTATTATTTATTTTCAGTTATGGCCAAAGAGAATCATTAATCAATCAGATTCAAAAAGACTTACAGCGGTTTTTCCTACAACAACAGAAATGCATTTAGTCGCCTTTCACCATTCCATCATCATATCAAGAAATATATATTGAGATCGATTGATTAACTGATAGATGTGGAAGATTTGGGTGACAGTGCATCCCTGGATTGGAGACCCGAGAGTGACGGTGTCTGCGGGCTGTGTCAGGGAGTTTTTCCTGTAAAGTTGAACGGACTATTTTTAATTTTCTGGCCTGAGGAAGAATCAGAATTAAAGACAGTGTGTTATTTTTATTTTTGTTTTTACAAAACGGTATCACGTGTAGAAAACGTCCCTCTCAAGCGTTAAAGCATTCCAGTGCCCTCAGGCAGCTATGTGGGTGTCTGATGTGTTCATCATGACCTTCACCTGCAGAAGATACGGCACCTGGTGCGCGTGCTGCGGCAGAAACATCCACTCCACGGACTGGGTGCGCCGGGCCAAGGGCAACGTCTACCACCTGGCCTGCTTCGCCTGCTTCTCCTGCAAGAGGCAGCTGTCCACCGGGGAGGAGTTCGCCCTGGTGGAGGAGAAGGTGCTCTGCAGGGTGCACTACGACTGCATGCTGGATAACCTCAAGCGGGCCGTGGAGAAAGGTGAGCCGGCCCGGACACTTCCACAGATACATTAGTGTCTGAATATGACTGATTTTGCTACATTTTTATATAAAAAAAAAACAAACACAAAATGAAATTGATTTGTGACTTGAATGAAACTGTTGAGACTATATACATAGAAATAAATTTAAAACTTCTCCTCATTTGTTTTTTTTGTTTTTTTCTGATAATTGATTATTAGGGCTGGGGAAATCCCCAGTAGATCTGACCTGAACATATATGAAGCATATCCTGAGAATAATACATGGGAAATTAAACAATAAAAAAAGAAAGAAAAAAAGATTCATATTTCCTTTTTTTTAAACAGTTTGTTTTTATTCTGTTTTTTTTTTTGTTTTTTTGTTTTTTTTAATACAGTCTGCAATTCTGAAAACCTGTTCTGCTTCTAATATTGTGTGCTATTATACCAAAAAACATTGCTCTTTGTGACAGGAAACAGTGTGAACATGGAGGGGGCTGTGCCCACCGAGCAGGAGATTAACCAGCCAAAACCCTCCAAGAGAGCCCGGACCAGCTTCACTGCCGACCAGCTGCAGGTCAACACCCCCCTCCACACAACACTCACAGACTGAGAGGGCAAATAACAAAACAAAACAAAAAAAAAACAACACACACAGATATTAGATCACTATGTAAAATACAGTCTGTTGTGAGGGGAAAAACAAACAATATTACTCTTTAATTCCAGTTTAAACCAATCAGCAGAGATCAGCAGTTTTCTCATATTTAAACAAAAACAGCTGTATCTCTGAATCGGGCTCCACACACACAACACATTTGATTCATTGCCTAAAAATCCAATTTCAAAGAATAAACAGCCTGAAAACAATGGCCTTGACTTTTAAAATGTTACTTGACTTACAAATATGTGTAACAGACACAACCGACAACAGAAACACAGACTTATAGATATAGACTACATTAGGTTTTTCTAATGAATTGATTGATGATTTATTATATCACACAACACTTACAACTAAAATTATGTGTTTATTTCAATGAGCTACGTGACCTAAGTGTTTATTTGAATGAAGACAAGACAGATGCTTTAAAAAAAAAAGTATTAATACTGTTGGACGGTGATAATATGCATTATTCAGGGGACACTTACATTTGGAGTCATTTGAAACCTAGAGCCTAAACTAGCCTGAATTTATCATAATGTTATTCATAAAAGAACTCCTTTTGAAATTAGTTTATTCCCATTTCACAGTCACAAACATGTTTGATGTATGCTGGATGATAAAAAAAAAAAAAAAAAAAAGAATAACCAAACACCAGTGACTGTTGTTCTGCGGACAAATGAATTTGACTGCAGAGTAAACCTGTCTGATACTGACCTGATTTTCTTTTACATGGGCTCTTGCAGGTGATGCAGGCCCAGTTCGCTCAGGACAACAACCCAGATGCCCAAACTCTGCAGAAACTGGCAGAGCAGACGGGCCTCAGTCGAAGAGTCATACAGGTCAGTGAAGGGTCGGGGCGTGAGGGTAGAAAATACAGTGTATGGTGCTGCTGTTGAGTCCTAAACCACTACTGAGGCATATCTGCATAATATGTACCTACTATGTTTAAATTTTGCATGTGACTAACCAACTCTGTCTCCATCCGAATAATCCATAACATACATAGAACATTATGATAGTGGCTTGTGATAACTGATGTTATACTAACGTCATTAAGGCTGATGTTTTTCATTGTATATAAATCACTACAGCTGATAAATGTAATGGGAACAAGTCCAGTATTTTCCTCTGTAGAACTAAAATGTATGATAAAATGGAAACTATCCTCAAGTAGTGTACGCCACTGGTGAGCTCCGGGACACAGAGGGACATTCACATGATTTTTATATTTATTTAAAAAGCATTTTCTATCAAAGACAGATGTATTTACAGATGTGTTTGTGTATGCGTAAAAAAAAAGTGATGCAGGAGTGTGCTGACAGCCACAAAGGGTTGTGAGTAGACTTTATTATTATGTCATGTGTGGTTAGTGGTCGTGAGGCTTTAAGCATAGTTTCCTGCTAACAGCGGGACATTCACAACAAATAGGTTGATATTGACACTTTTACACACCAATACACATCAGGGCAGATGTGTCACCCCTGCTACTTCAGCTAAGCTGGTGTCTATGTGAAAGACATAAGCCCCTGTATGGGAACAATGGATCATACGCACGTGTTGATAATCCCTAAAGACTGGTTTTACTCGACTCCTCAGCTGTAACACCATGACAAATTGATAAAGAGTGAGCTTGTTTTGGCAGAGAGATAAAGGCTTGTACAATTTAAAACCCGCAATTATTACCTTCTGACAGTGTATATTTCTTTCATGCCATGTTGCGTTCAAAAGCTGCCCTACAAAAGCTCTTTGTCCCGTCAACTCAGGTCTGGTTTCAGAACTGCAGAGCTCGCCATAAGAAGCATGTGAGCCCCAACCACACCTCCAGCACCCCAATGACCTCGCTGCAGCCCAGTCGCCTGTCCCAACCCACCCCGACCCCCGAGGAGCTGCAGTACACAGCCTACGGAGGTCCGGAGGGGTCAATGCTCTCTGCACTACACTCCTTCATAGACAGTGAGAACCAGACTTTTTATGAATTATTATCTGAGCGATTCTGATCGATTTCTCCTGTTTTTGTCAAACTGTGATGATCTTGTGTGACTGTTTTAAAGGTCTTGGAGTTACCATAAAAAGAGAAAAATATATATGTGATTATTTACACATTTTAAATATTGTTGCTTTTTTAAATGAAAATTGTACAAAACCCACACGCTGTATGAAATATACCGGGAGAAATGAACAAAAAAGTGTGAGTCATACTAATGTTCTCACAGTGGATACGTTAAATTTAACATGTGAATTATCTCAAGGGCAATTTGTCGAGGCAAGACGAAAAAAACCACAACAACAAAAATTTAGTTGACACTAATGGTGTTGGACCACCTAGAACGTGCCTTCTGAATCTGTTTATGATTAGAGCTGTTGGAACATTTACGATGATGAAGTCGGTCCATACATGACCAGCCGCACAGGTTTATCTGTAGGTAACATTTTCTGAAGCGACAACAACAAACAGACACTGGGAGAGGTAACTCGTTGCCTCCTTTGTATGTGTTAGCAACTGAACCGTGGGTTGAGAAAACAAGAGGAAAATATGTGATTAGTTTCTATGCTGATGATTTGATGTTATATTTAACGCCACATCTCTGAAAATGACTGATGAAAAAACACACCAAAACTTTTTGGCAGAATTCTCTTTAAATGTTTTCAGAAACACGGACAGTCTGACCAGTCACCAGGAGGAAATAAGAGAGGGAATGTAAAAGCTTTTACAAGCTGGTCATAACTACTGTGTGCCCTCTGTTAGAAAATAGTATTTTATTTTGTAAACATTATGGGCCACACTAACAGAGAATGATTTTCATATTGCTGAGAGAAACCTATATTATTATTTTTCAGATAATTTACCTAAGAAAAACGAAGCTTAAAGATTGTGGGAATCGTTCCCGTTGTCTCAATTAGCCATTTTTGTTGAATACGCTACCTTGATTTAACTGATAGACAGTAGATGTTAAATTGCTGAAATAAAAATGTCACTTCTGAGTTAACGTGTGAATCATTGTAATGACTGGTGCTCTGTGTGTGCCCGCAGTACACCCCCCTCCATCCATGTTTCAACCGCTGCTGCCAGCCCACGCCATGACCTCCCTGCCTGTGTCTCACGCCTGAGCAGCTAACACACATACACACACAAACACATACACACACGGGCCTCAGACTTTACCAGCGATCACTCATCGTTAGCTGCCGCATTATTCAGGTCTCCTTGGTGAATATGATTCAATTTTCAGTGAACCCTGAAACCCTTTCTATTCTTGAACCTCCAGTAGTTCATCACATGTTTATATTCTTGGAGAACCCTTCATTGACTGCTGAACATTACTATGGATGAGTATAATTTACAGTCCTAAATGTACTGTATAATGTGGCGATGGAAAAATTTCAGTGTACCTCATAGGATTGTGACATATGACATTATAGATTTCTATTTGTTTGTGTTGTTGGTGACACAGTTTGACCGTTCTACTCTAAGTGAAAGCCACCACACTCTGAACATCAACTCCTTCTGAAGATGAACTTGAAATTGTTTGTATAGCAGTGTTTGAATATTGCAATTTAATTTATTTATTGTATGTGAAGTCTGTTTTGAAAATAAATGTCTAATTTCACAAACCTGGGAAATGTATGAATGACTGAAAACACAACACGACACAGCGTGGACCCAGTCACAGCGGACTTGATGCAGTGTTTGTATCTCAACATGCAATATACAGTTTAGGAAAAAAAGTAATGATATTATAAAGGTCTGTGTAGTAGAAAAACAATTTATTGATAAAAAACTGAAGTAACAAATCACATCTATATTATGCCGAGTAAAGACAGACAATATATTATGTACAAAAAAATACATGCATCTTTAACTGTATAAATAGATATATGACAAAGGCATTTATACTGATGGCTGTCTGCATAAATGAGACAGAATAAATAAAGAACAGTGAGAAGAGCTCATGTTTCTGTGGATCGACAGCTCAGAGCACTGCATGTTCACTTAGACTTTTACAGAAAGAAAACTGGCGCCCATTTTAACAGAGAGAGAGGTTTTACTTGTGTGTACTTGTTGACTGTGGTTGACCAAAAGAATCTAATTTCCAGACATGGGAGGGAGGGGGAAGCATATAAAAACACAGTTTTTACTTCACTTATCAGATCTTAGGTATTTACCCTCATAGGAATGAAACCAAACCTGAGCTGCATGCGCACAAAGACACAAAATCTGGGAGAATAGTACATTTTTCACCACGCATATAAAAAAAGAATAACATGCTGTATGTTAAATATGCCACAGTGAGCAGTACATGCATCGTTTCTCTCCTTTCAGATGCACAAGGAGAGTTGTTTTGCTTTTATTGAATGGTTAATGTCGTAACGTGTCCCGGCATGTTCAGCTCAAATGGGGGCAGAAGGTGTGTAAGTCTAGCAGTGCTGTCACTCTGAGGGCAGGTTCTCAGGTCTGACATACACCACACAAAGACTCCCAAACACGGGCTGCCTCTGAAAGATCTGAAGGTCAGTATCAGACAGTGTGATGCATAACGTCTGCAGAATACAAGGACGCAGTGTGTGAATGTGCCGAGAGCTGTGTCGGCATCCTGACAGCCGCACAAGCTGTGCAAAGAAATACACTGGGAGAAGATTAAACATAAAATAAACAAGATCAGCTTCAGCTGCATCAAGTGATCAAATGTTTCATTAAACACCCAAATGCGTTTAACTACTGCTGGACTTCACATCAGCTGTGTGAAACAAATGCAGAAGCTCATTTGCTGATCCTTCATATGAGCTTGTAAAGATAAAAACAAAACAAACAAACAAAAAAAACCAAAACAAATTAAATGAATTATCAATAAAATTTGTTCTGTTTGACTAAGATGCGAATAACTATAATGCTATGCAGGACCAGTCTCATTTTGGCTCAATAAGATGACTCAGAGAATTTGATTGTGGGTTGTTGCTGTCATCTGCCAATGGTGACTAAGTAAAGTGACAAATAACAGACTCGTATTTTTCCAGATTTTGGAACAAACAGAGGTGGAAACATTCAGAGCATAAAGAAGAGAAGCTACTGAGGACGGTTTGATCATTTTGAAAACTTACTCGTACTGGAGGACAGTGCAAGTGACACTGATTCCAGCTGACCAGTAAATGAAATCACATCTAACAGCCACTTCTCAAACCTACACGAGGTGATTCTCTGTAACTATCAAGATACATATATGGGGAGTATTGCTTAAGAGCAGTGATAATGACGGTTATAATTATTGGTTTCATGCTCTGAGTCAGCAGGTAAAAAGCAAATAGACTGCTCATGTGTAACAGGTATAGGCTCTGTGTTATTGCTGCTTGGACACACTTCCAAGTACAAACCCTGTTTTCAGTTTATGTGATGTTCCTCCAAACAGAACAACAAGTTCTTCAAAAAAAACCTCAGAAAAAAACATCTTCAAATGTAAAATATGTAGCTGCAACATGCAATTAGACACTCAATGTTGTAATTCTAAGAAAAAAAGGCACTTAAGAATGAAGCAGCACTTTGAGCTGCTATGCCATTATGTCCTTGACACTTACTTAAATATGAAAACAGTGGACATTAAGTGCTGAATATTTCTCTCAATGTGAGGCAGTCTGTGGCCAGAAACTGTGTTAACAATACACAGATAAGCTGACATTAAAACAATCCCTTGGAAAAAAAAAAATGTTCAAGTGCATGCAGCATGAATAAAAACACACACAGTATCTTGTGATGATCAGTGCCACCAAGTGGTGGAAACTGTCAACTACAAGAGTTTACCACAGTCTCAATAAAGAAAGAAATCACTTATTCCAAAAGGAACATATTGTGTAGTATGACTGTAGCCATGTGTAGATCTGACTGTGTAAAAGGTATGCTCTAAACAACATTTCATTTAAACATTAAAAATATAAATATTTACAGGGACCTCTAAGACTTTGTCTTATCCAATGTAATACAAATACTCCTTTTAGACTCGTGGAATTAGCTGAGTGTGGATGAATCAGTTCATTACATCTGCTTACTTACAGTTTGTCCATTACAGTTTACAGGTGCGACTTTTGTACACTCAACTTACATTTGGTTAAATGTTGAGTGCCATGTGGTCTGGTAAATCACTTCCAGTCTTTCTTCTCCTCTCACTTTTTTCCTTGCCTCTTACCGGGGATATTCTTCTTGTTGAGGATCCTCCGCAAGCTTTTGTTCATGTAAAAGGGCCGCTCAGGAGTGCCGTCGCTCACCTCCAGATCCCACACTAGGAGGCAGCAGCAGCAGCAATGAGTTAAGTTAAATCACAATTGGGAAAATCACTTAAGCATGTCAAAGTTAAACCCTGATACTTCAGATCATTTTGAACTCTTAAACTGTTATAACACCAAAAGTAAGGTACTTTGAAAATGCACTGGACAATACTTCGACCATTTATGTTTATTCAAAAAAATGATTCACATTTTTATTGGATTTCATTGATTAAAAAAACTCTCCTATACAAAAAGAACACGGAATAACATCCAGACAGATGTGTGTAGTATACTTAGTATTAAAACAGCACTACATCTGAACCATCCAATAAAAAATTTACCAAAAATGGCTTTGACATCCTTTTATAAACTGTATCGCAAAAGTTCCTGGTGTTAGGTCTAAAACCACAGAATAAGAGGAACATTTTCTTTTTTTTTTCACAACTAGGCACATAAACTAGTGGCTGCATTCAGAAGTTTCCTGAAAACGGTCAGGTTCTGATCAAATTTTAAGCAAAAACCATAAAATGTTTTTTGAAGTCTTGACCTCCCACAAAGTCTCTGTCTGGTTTACAGTACATCTATGAGCATAATGGAAACTTTGAAATGATTGTGACCTTTTTTTTTAAATGATGTAAAAGAAGAGAAACCTGTTTTGTCAAGTGCAGTATACACACTATTTTTGGACTTCGTGTGTCTGTGTTAGTATAAATACAGTGGATCAAAGCAATCTTTAAAACCAATGGTAAACATCAACAGCCAGCAAAATAATCATGCTCGGCAGAAGAAATAAATCACATGGTTCTTTTCCCACATGTGAAAGTGCATACAAAACATGATTTTACACTAGAAGACCAAAGTGCGAAAAGAGGGTGCCCCAGAAGTCCACCATGTTTTTTTGTTTTTTTTTAATGGTGATACCTTATGCCATAGTTCATAATCAGTGGCATCTGTACATTTTTAAGGTCCTCATGTTTGTTTGGGTAAAATGCTTTTATCATTTTTATCTCAGTCTGTGCATCCGTCCTGCGAGTTGACAAGTATCCTCCCAGTAAGGCAGAGGTCAGCAGAAAATACAGAAAAGGAAAAAGAACAAAAAGCATTACAGAAAAAAATGCAAGTATCTGAGTTGGCTCAAGAGAGGAAGTGTACAGAGGTCTTTATCTAGTCCCCCGTGCCTTTTCTGTGAGGAACCGAAATAAAAGCATGTCCTTTCATGTCCACATCATCCCAGCCCGAGCTGGGATACATCCAGTTTTGATGTTTAGCCCTACAGTACTCGCTCTCAAATGTCCAGACTCCCACACATACAGTAGATATGGAGAAGTGAGTGAGAGAGTCAGCGGTTTAGTAAAATGGCTGCACATCGCTCAGGAGGCAGCGCATGATTTGGCACCCTCCTCTGCTTTGCGCAGGATCTTGTGCAGGCCAGGAGACATGTAGTAGGGCCTGGAGGAAGAACCATCATTCCTCTCCAGGTCTTCACCTGAGACCAGGCCCCAGCACAGGAAAAAGGGGGGAAGGAATAGAAGGCAGGACAGAGAGACAGCCAGGAAGAGAAAGAAAAGCAAAAGCTTAGTAGAGACAAATTCACAGACGTGCAGGAATGAAAGAGCACGGACGGAGCAGCAGAAATCAGTAATAGTTATGATTAACCCAGTTTTAAAGAGTGAAAGAGTTACATTTGGCTGCCGGCAGGTTATGTGACAATTGAATTTTTAACCACGCTCAGTAAGTAGTCAGTATTCTCACACTCTGTCATGTGAAGCACTGAAAATACAGCATACTTACAAAAGCACAGGAACAGCGTGTCCACACACATGGCATAGACATTAAAGAAGCCATGTGTAACAAAGTAAGACCCAATTATCACCGTCTGAAAGAATCAACAGGTTACAGTCAGTGTCAGCATCATGATGAGATCATAGAGTCATGTAACACAAAACTAACTCGCTTCTGCAACGGCATAAAAACTGGAGTAACTCTAGTGGTGTGTGGCAACTTTGCAAAACCACAAATCAAGACGACACTTTGGTACACGCTTGACAAATGTTAAGACATAAAAAAAAAACTGAGGAGAAAACAGCAGTTACTAAATAATACATTTTAATATCATTTGCAGCATCTTCACTGCTTCTCTCTCTCTCTCTTTAATGTTACACCAATTGCATTTCAGTCTTTCTCTCTAGTTATAAAAAAATGCAATCAGTATAGCTATCTATTTAAGAGGCAGTGAGATAAAATAAGGGGGAATCAGGGGAATCTTTTCAACTGCTGGAAAAAAGACTCTGAATACAACTAAGCTCAATTAAATCCTGTGTGTGCACAGTGATCAAGGCCAAGGCAGAATGTGCAGTATGTCTCTAAATCGCTAAAGGAACCTGACTCAGTCTCAGTTTTATGTCCTGGCATAAATACTCAATACATAGACCACATCTTAGTTCCTCACCAGAAGGGGCACCCAGTAGTAATTTAGTGATGGCACCTCTTCTTGAATAATTGGTATTTGATGTGTGAAGAGGAAAAATGCAAGGACACCTGAAAAAAAAACAAAAGTCAGAATAACAAACAAAGATATAAAAATGACACAGTTTTATACATAGGCTATACAGCCTGGTGCAAATTTCCTATGACATATTGTTGGTTTATGTTAAATACAGCAACATCGCCTGTCAGGATCTTTGGACAAATCAGCTGGGAGGGAAGCTGACACCTTTTACACAGGTGTTTCCAGAGAGGCTATAATTTGTTGAAAGGGATGAAATGAGGGGTTTGCTAATATACATAATTATTCTACTCCATTCAATTGCATAAATCACACACAACTGAAACATAAGACCTATCGCAAGTGGCTGCAAGTGCCTAGGTAGTGCAATAGATAGAACTATCATGAGTGGATGTTGTACAGGGCTCTTCAAGGTGAACTGAGGCCGTGAATGTTTACTTACAATAGCACAAAATGAACGAGATGAGATGAGAATTCATCATTCTTCCCATCCTGCTTCCTCTGCAGTTTTTCCATCTATTCATACACAACATCCAAGCAACATGAAACTCACCAACACTTCCTGTAATTAGCAGTTTTCCCAAGAAGAGCAGAAAGTCTGTCACTTTATCCAGGACAGCCACCCTAAGGAGGAGTGACAGAAGAATTGAGGACGGACACAGACCCCAGAGACATGGAGAAGACACCATCACATATTGAGACACAGACTCAAGGGAAGTATTTTAAAGTGCATACATGACACATTGTAAAAATGTGAAACTGCTTCAGAACCTAATAACTTGTTTGTTAACCAACTTGACTAAAATTACAACATTTGAATTGGCTTGTCAAAATATACATCTTACCAAATGATTTAAACTCCTAAAATGTAAACAATATAGTGTATGTCTCAGTATTAAATGGTCTGTATTGTGACTCTTGATATGTGGTGCTCACACAAGAAAATAACAAAGGTCTTACCGAAGAACATTCCTCATCAAGAGGAAGAAAGCGTCCTTGGAAGAGGTGCAGAAGTTCCTCCCATATATTGCTATCTGTTTGGGAAAAAAAGGTAGAGAGGGCTTAGTAGAGGGTAAGTAAAATAAAAAATATACTTGCAATATATGAGTCCAAACTATTGCCAAAAAAGATGCTCCATCGCTCACCATAATGTATGCATTTCTGTTTATAAACTTGAGGAAGTTCTCCAGGCACCAGAAGCAGCATTTGAGGCAGCAGAGCAGATATCGAGCCCAGGCATTTTGAGAACCTGGAGAAATACAAATCATTAACATCACCCTTGAAACAATGTATGAATTGTGGGAATATCGATGTCGCGCAGCTTACCTTTCAGTTTGTGATCCAGATACTCAAGAACAATTCGGACCATCTGCACCACGGCAATGATCAGAGAACCGAAAGCGAGGGAACCTGTGTGATAACTGTGACACAAAGGAAGTGTGTTCATTTAAATCTAACATGGTGTAAAATAATACAGCATCCCTGTCCATGCTGCTCCCTACCATATAGCTTTGCTAAATGAGGAGTAAACAGGGCAGGCTGGGATGTCATTTGGCTTCTTCAGGGCCCAGTAGTAGGAAGCGAAGGCCCCAGCCAGGGTGCACTGTCCCAAGGCAATGGTAAAGTTGATCAGCCAGAGGGCCACAAACAGGTTACACAGATGGAGGACCAGGATGTAGCGGTGGTACACACTCTCCCCACCATAGAAGGCGAACAGGCATTGTGATCCGGGGCACACTTTGGTGATGTTGGTTTGACTGAAGGTCTGAAAGACAGATTTAATGTTGATGAATGGACAGTAATGTAATATTAGCTTCAAAATATTTCTACTACACTTAATTTATGACAAGTAGTGTTTTACTCTGTTTTGAAAAACACAGATTTTACTGTTCTCTTTTTCCTCTTCAGCACACATGAAACATTTCTCAATGTATGCCTCAGAGGTAATCCTGCATTTATTTAACACTGTGTGACCGCATAGCGTGTCAATCCTTTTAAATGCTCACATTACTATGCCAAAGCCAGGGAGGCCATGCAGGCTGATAATTAACATACTGTCAAATAGGCTTCCATAGCTGTCAGCCACTAATATAAACTCTATTTACATTAGAGCACATTGATTGTAATGGAGCTAATGGTTCTCACCAGATTTTACTTTGGCAATAAAGAGGCTATTACACTTGCTTTCAGTGATTACAGTGGAATGTGAAAAAAAAAACCTTTCACAGTGCGAGAAAGGAAAGAGAAATCACTCAGATGCAAACACGGAGAATCAGTGACACTGGTATTTTTCTGAAAACAAAACAGAGCAAAATATATACAGTGCAGGTGCGGTGCACTGTAGGTGACAGACAAAGTACTGCATTTCTTCAGTGAACCTCGGTGTGTAAGAGTGTGTGAGGCTAACCTTTGGACTGCAAGTGAGGTTGGCGTACATGCATTTATCATCAGCAGGTGTGACCTTATAGACTGCATGACCAGATGATGCTAAGAAGCTGGGGGGAGACTAGTTAAGAGTAACACAAAGGGAAATTTCGAAGACACAATAATAACAACAATTGCTACTTATAGATGTACAGTGCATTACACATTTACACAAATGCCTGTTGAGTCATCCTCACAGTTTGGAATCCTCTGAGTTGTATAAAATTAGACATGATAACAACAGCTTCTTCCCATTTTGTTCTTTAAAAAAACAATACCCCAAACACAATCCATTTTCTATCACTACATCTGCTACAGTTGTACTTCATGATGCATTTACTTAACCCTACACTAAAACTGTCACTTGAAAGTAGCGTAGAACAGTTCATTAGTGTCCCAGCTGAAAGGATACATTGCTGTAAAGGCCCAATAAGCAATGCAAATGGCCAGAAGAAAAAAGGTGATGATGGGGTAGAAGAGTGTGGACATGATGTAGCTAATAGCCCTAGAAAGAACAAAGATTAAATATCATATACATGAAAAAAGAGTTAAACACAGTGTTGAATTTCTAAGGAGTCAGCTCATTTTAGCGATTCTTACTTGCTTCCCTCTTTCAGTAATGCAACAGCGATGCGCAGCCTTGTCCTCAGAAATATCAGCATAATCAGAATTATGGCCTCAATCACAGACAGTGAGATCACTAGAAAGCAAAAGCAAATGTTAAATATTGTTCAGTGGACTAACAACATCTTTACATGTAATGTCAGCACCTTGACCAAAGTTTGAAAAATTATAATTTAAATCGCTGATGTGAGGCAGTGCAAGCCACACCAAATGGGACCAACTAACTTACACCTGTTGCGTAACATGAAGCTCACATAATAAAATAGAAAAGTGTGAAGTAGGGGTACGGTGAAGAATGGTAACATACTGAAGATGAGCCACGTCTCACTGATCTTAAGGTAAATGCTGAAGTCTGTATGAAAGCCGATATCAGAGATGGTGACGTTGGAACCTGGCTTCCCGCTCAAAGTACTGTACTCCCAGTAGCAGTGCCAGATACCTGACAGACACACAGAGTGAGAGAGTAAGACAAATCAAAAGGCATCATTTTCAACAATTTCCCATGACAACAGGGCTGCTCATGCATAACAGGGGAGAAAGTGCTAGGTATGTAATGGCAAATGTGGGTAAATGTATATGATGCATACTCACCGTAGCCAATAGCAGCGATGGCACCGAAGACAATGAGCCACAGGAGCACACCAGCAGTGTAGCGCAGCAGCAGGATAAATACCAGACTGACTACCATGGTTATCACTAGACTCCTGCAACAACACAAACAGATACAAACACATAAACACCAGGAAGTGACCAGCATTTTCTTCATCAACTGTGAGAAATTAATATACAATTTAGATATAGTATCCCATGAATATACAGCCTCCCATGAATTCAGGTAAACTTTGGTAATCTATTTAGTACAATGTTCTGTAAATAGCAGTTTATCCGGTGCTATTTGAATTGCCTGCTGTTGTAAATCCCACCAGTTCGGGGGTGAAGCAGGTAGGACAGCAGGGAGTATTTGCATATAAAAGTTACAGGGTGAACATTTTCATTAGTTTCATCATCGCTTTCACTGATGGGTCAGGGAATTTTCTCTACCCGCTGAGGAGCACATAATCCATAAAGAGCAGGGAAAACATGAAAATCAGCAGAAGCCGCAGCCATTCTTACGTGAGGATCCACATCCAGGAATTTGCATAATCCTCATAGATCTTCATGCCAACTTCTTTGGCATTTAGCAGACTGGCGATACCTCTGTGACAGAGCAACAAGGTGAGATGGGAAAAAGTGGGAGAGGGAAGAGGGGATGACGAAAAAGGGATTTAATAAGACGACAGGGAGGAACTGTGGCAGGTTTGTGTTATTAACTCTCAAAGTTTACAAGGGTTGCTCAAAAACATTTTGACATTTGATTTATCTTTTAAGCTCTCACTGCGAAACAAAGATGAATACAGTTTCAAAATGCTTTTGATAATCTCAACTCTGTGAGCCACTTACCGAGTATGAGGGTCTGGAAAAAATAGTCTCATAACCAAGAGGCACAAAACAATATTTTAGTGTTGCTGAAGCACTACTGAGCAGTAACTCCTTTAGTAAGGCCGAGAATGCTATTGCGGAGTGTTACTAAACACGATACAGATGAGCATCTAGTGATGGATATGAGCATCAAGAACCTATCTATTTCTGTTTATAGTACATGGTGCAATTTTAAGTCTGGAATCTTAACATAAACTTTCCTTTGGGGTAGGCAAAGGCGAAACTTCAAGCAAAGACAAACAATTCAACAAAATCAAATCAAATTTGATCAATGAATTAAAAAGACTCTTGTGACAGATATGAGACAAAATTAGACCTTCACATCACCAACTCTGGACTTGTGTGGAATAAACTGAATGTTAATGTGACCCTTAGTTAGCAGGATAGCTAAAGTTCAGCTCCTCTTCTCAGATAAAAAGCTTAATTTGCCTTGACAACAACAGAAGGGAATCTACAACACAAGTAATAAAGTCAGGACATTGTTGCAGCAAGGTTTGAGTGCAGAGACACTGCCCTATGACTCAGATAAATCTCTACAGTACAGACAGAGGAGGCCTAGAGGACAGGCTGACATTTCTGTGGGACAAACACAGCAGTGAAAAAAGTTCTGACAACAACCTTATGATGAAGAGCTCCAATTCAGCTGCCTAAAGGTCAATGAAACCCTGTCCATGTCCAGGAGTTTGGCTCATATCCAGCACTGTTATGCAAACTTGCATTCATATCAAGTTTACAGCAGCTGATGTAATGACCACCAGGGGGCACTACATTACTTAGTTTATCTGACAAAGGCTGTGCAGAGGAATTCAGAAAGTATACTGGCTGTTGTTACCAGGTAGATAAAAAGCTGTTTTATTAATCTGCCCTAATTCTTCTCCACCATTGCAGGTGGAGAGATGAGGAAGCAGATTGTTCATGATGAACAGCAGAGTTAGGAGGGTTAGTCTCTACAAAGCTAGTGATTATAGCAAAGGGAACATTAAAAAGCTGAAATAAATCATTTGTGAGACCTTTCCTCTCCTTGTTGCATGGCGGTTACTCGGCTACAAGAAGAAAAGCATTAAAGCACATTACATTTCTGGGTTGTTCAGAGCAAAAAAAAAAGCTGATCACAGCAAACACAACACGGGATCATGTATATTGAAATTATCAGCTCACTGGGTTTAATATGATTTCTCTGCTTATCCAACCTTTGCTCAGGGCATTAACACGTTGACAGCGTTGATTTTCAAAGCAACTGTAATGAGCTTATAGATATTCCTGAAGTTCTAACTCTTGTAGGTAAGCTGCATCGTCATGCAATTCACATGCAAATGACTTTGAATGTGGTTGGACACATTCCTGGGCATGAATGACATGCCCACTTGTCCTACCCTGTAAAATCTGTCCAGAACTCTTTGGGTGCAGAGTTGGCAGCCCTATGACAGTATAAAAATTTAAAACACTTTATTTTTTTACATTAACATGCATATTATTTTACCACAGCAGGAAAGCCAATTCTCAGTATGATTCACTGTGTACCACTTTCCTACTTGTGCAACTTAACTGGTTCAACAGCAAGGGTAGAGATTCACGTTGGAGGGAAGCAGCACTTACTTGGCAGCAGCTTTGAGGTCACTGACACTTCTCTCCTTGTTGTCACCATCTTTGAAGATGGTCTGATTGGCTACAGTTAAAAGTCCATTTCTGGTAATGAAATCAGGGAAGCACCGCTGGAGGACTGAAAGACATTAAAAAAAAAACAGAAAGAAAAGTTTTTTGCTTTTAGTGGCTTGTCAAAAAAATAATAAGCTACTGTGTGATTGTGTTGACTGGGCTTCAGAGTCTCTTACAAGGTCTGCTTGGCACAATCATAGATGGGCATTCTTCATCTCGAATGACTTCTGTGACTGACTGAAAGGAAAATAAAGATGATGATTCAATCAATCGAAAAAGATAGATTTTTACCAAATGTTTATCTAACACTAACATTGTTAAATGAAATGGTTGTGATTCATGTTTTCAAAATAATAAAATCTTACTTCAGCAAAATTTACTTTGCACTGAGTATCATTAATAACACTATATTCCTGAACAAGATGAAGAAGTCAGATGAGACAGAGTTGGACAGAGTCCTGTCTGATGCAACACTGTCACACTTGGGAAGATCTGGGAATCGATGATTCAGTTTAAACTGTATGACTGAGCTGTTAGGTGCTCCCACACACCAGCTCACTTTCTGATCTTTACACATCATGCCAACGTCACCATCACTAAACTGCTGCCAGCCAACACAACAGACCTGTGATGTGCATCAGTGGATGCAAACTCACATCCGCCTGTCTCTCAAAGGACGTTCCAATTAGCTTGTCATTATAAAGGCTGAGCGGATAAAGCTACAGAAATCTGTGATGGATTACTTTTTGTTTATAGGTTTTACCAAGTGTTTCCACAACAGAAGATAAAGGTCTACAATCTGTCTCTCACCTTAGTGGTGCTGTCGAAGCCCGGTCTGCAGAATTGCTTGTAATAGTCCCAGCTTTTGGTATTCCACGCATCCAGGAGAGTGGCAAATCTGTCAGGGCACTTGGAGACACAGAGCTGGGGGTGGTGGGAAAGGG
>OMNW01013895.1:30841-45783 GCA_900303245.1 Selene dorsalis
TGAAAAAAAAAAAAAGCTAATCAAGAGGAAAACAAAATTTCTGATATAAAAGCCATTCTTTTTTCAGAGATATCAGAGAAACAAACACAGCCTAAGTGGCCACAGCTCTGCCTGATGATGATGATGATGAAGACAGCTAGCACACTTTTACACTGGCGGTGTTAAGACAACCTGCTGCACAACTAACAATACTGTTGCTGTTGTGCATACTATTTACAAAGGGAGACAAGGGAGTACCATTTCATTTCATTCAGAAAGAGCAAGGGGAAGAGCTGTCTGGGTTGCCATGGCAATGGCTGCATTCCTTGTCTTCAAATCCCCCTCTATACCAGATAGCAGATAAGTTAGCTATCACTCAGCCTCACATCCTAGGTAATTAGAGGAGAATATCTGAGGGGTGGGAGTGCAAAGCAGACCTTGCCACTCCTCGACTGTAATGAGAGTGTTGCTGTCTTGTTTCGCATTTCCCTTAAATAGATGGCTGCATTATTAAGACAAAGTGCAAACACAACACCGCAGCGCTAATAAAAGTCACCTTTGAGGCATGCAAAGGTGAGTGCGGAAAGGAATGCTGACAAAGTGAGGAGAGTGAAAACAATCGTTCTGTTCTCTTATCTCTGGAAAGCAGGCTACATGGACTGGAGGGCAGATCCAAAATATAGGCAGCCTACAAAAATCTATTTGGACTACCTCCTGGCCTCACTCCCAAACATCAGAACTCCTCGGTTGTCACTTACACACATAAACAGGCACCAAACCGTTGCCCTGTTTGTGAACTGCGCTGGCAGCCAGTGATGCTTCGAAAGAAGAAAAGAAAAAAATCAGCGCGGAAAGCTTTGTCAGTGCAATGAGAAACTTTTGTGTCAGTGTTATATTTGCAAGGCTGATACTCGGCAGGAGCCAAGGTGACACAGATGGCAGCGGTGCCACAGAGAAAGCGTGGGTGCCACTGTGGTGTGAATCTGCCAGACTGTCCCTGCTTTGTAACAAGACATGAACAGGAAGGGATATTTGTAGGGCCAGATTTGCACACAAAGGGTTTTTCTCATGGTCTCCAGAGTCAAGAGGGAAATCGGCTCAAGTGAGCAGCTTTCCTGACAAATACAAGCCTCTAAAGTTAGCTGGCACGTTGTGAACGGAGAGAACAGCTGATTTATAGGTTGATTTGTTTGTCAGTGCGCAATTATAATGAACTTACCTCTGACAAAGCACTATAAGAGACATCATCGCATTACAATGTGAAAGTGCAGTTATAGTATACTATTGTATGTACACCAACTCTGTATTGTATTGTTTATAGCTGAAACTGCTTTGAATTAAATGCTGCGCTGTGCCCACTTCTCTTTGGCCTTGAGAGGACTCCTTAATAACAGATACAGTTACTTCATTTAGGCACTGAGCTTGGATGAAAACAAGACGACCACAGAGTCAGTTCTCTCCCAGTTCTCATTAAGAAAAAGCCTCTGAGCTACAGAAACATGAAAGTATCCTTGGTGCCTTCACCCAGCTGTAGCAGTGAAATGGACTGGAGAGGGTGGGATAAAGAGACGCAGGAGGACTGAAACATGCCTTCACAGCAGCCTGCCAATCTGACACTGAACATAAAAGAGATAAGAGCTTGTGTTACCTCAAAAAATGACTAAATCATCAAAAAATGCCTGTGGTGAATCCCTCGAGGCATTTTGCTTTTTTTTTTGCAAACTTCTGCTTTTCACTGTACTAAATCAAGGTGGTTAAAATGGTTAAATGAAATAAGATTTTCCAGCATAAAGTGTTGTGGTCCACGTGATTGTTTCACTTAAAGATTCTCTAATCTTTTTAGTCATTTGCCCCAATTTTAATAATAAATGTATATGACATCCTTTGAATTGTATTTATATCTATAAATGCATATATAGTCCTCAAGACTATGAACAAATATCAGTGCTTGAATATGTTTAAAACACTTTAATGTGTTTCAGCTTGTTTCAAATAATCATTTATACAGCTGCATCTTTTTGAACACTATTATCAAACAGGCATTTCATATCAAAGCAAACCAAATGGTAAATAACTGTGATGTATAAAGAGCTGTAGCTCTCCTGGGGCAGATAACAGACTGCAGTGCTTCTGTGCTGCTCATTGACAAACAGGAGACATTTCACCATCTCCCTGTAATAGGCCCTGTGATGTGGGGAGTGGGGACTACATCTGTTTTTGGGTGCATCTGGCTGGTTAATAATGTGTGTCATTGGGCTAAATCCAGCCACCAGCTTGACTTATGGCCATTGATCTGCGTGGTGGAGTGGAGAGAGCTGCCAGCGCCTGGCCTCAATCTTTATTAACATGACAAGTGATCGATCTATCAGCGCCCTGACAGGGGTGTGTGCCAAAAAGATTATACAATGGGTGAAATCAATACACATCTAAAAATCAGATTTTGGAAGATAATGACCAGTAATTAAAGGGTCAGTTCACACAAGTAACAAAGAACGTATTTTCTTACAATGTACTATTTTTATCTTGATATTTCTGCTTCCGGTTTCATGCAATTCAAGTAAATTTTCAGCGTGTGCTGGTAAAATGTCCTTCAAATATATTTGTAAACTTATCTGTGATGCAAAAGGTGGTTATGTTGAGTACATGTGGTACCTGTTATGGACAGGCCCTCTGAAGTTTGGGTCGAACTTGCGTGGCTCACCTGTAAGACAAGAAGAGTATGGACAGTATTAATTGGAGTTCCCTGACAGACACAGTATACAACACAACAGCAAACCGCTTTGACTTACTATCTGGTTGTTTAGAAAGCAAACATAGGTGAAATAACATGCCTAAACATTAATGTCAATACACTGACAACATACAAAGTTAATTTGCTGCGCCATGCAACTCGCAAGCTAATGAGGTTATTTTACAGTGCAGGTCCCCACGCAGGACTGAGAGGAGGAGGGATGATCATGCTAAGCAAGAGCAACAAAAGCCAGGACAACGTACCTAACACGGAAACATAATAAATCATTTTAACGACTTTTAAGCCAAACAGCTTATCTAGGTCACAGTGAGGATTCCCCGTTTGACCCAGCAGAGTAAATACTAAACCGCAGTTACAAGCATCATCATTCACCCGAGGGGCTAACTACGACTGTGCTAACTACGTGAGCTCGCTGGTGTGACAGAGCACATGCATTAACATTTATCATCGGCTGCTTATTTGGCACCCAAGTAATATCTACCTCAGTTGAAACTAAGCACAATGTGTTCCTGAGGAGCTATTAATCATCACACATGGAGCGTAATATCGCCAAGCAGCTGGGGCAGACTTAGGGGCAGCATGAGTGGGCCTTTCTCCCATCTGCCCGTTTCCTAAAGCGATCCTTTTGAAAGATGTGCGAGCCACCCTCGCCTGTAAAAGTGTCAGTCATGAGAACATTGTACTACGCACATGCCAATCTGGCAAGTCTGTTCTGAATGAAGTAGAAAATTGAATCATTTCTTGACAGAAATAGTATGTAACTTTTGCTGAGCAGAAGCAATTTCAGCCACTGTAGCCACAAGTGATGAATGTAAATCTGGGAGGTTAAGGGTCCTGGAAGCAAAAAACAGTATCCCTACAATCCAGAAATCAGTGTGAGACATGTCCAGTGAAGTGTTATGTCCTTCTTGCAGGAGATTGCAAACAGACATTCTGGATGCAGTGAGGAAATGTCAGTGCACCATCAAAAATCATTATGAAGTCATTAGTTTAAGGTAAAACAGTTGCGTAAGCACAAAACTCAAACTTATCCTAACCATAAGTATTGTTCGTGCCTGATTTAGAACTTTTACCCACAGGGATCCACAATTATCCCAAAACTATTAAAAACACATTAAAACCCCATACTGTTGGAGTGGGCCATGTAATCTTTTATCATCACAACAAAAAGCCAATGTGGTTTATTCTGGAATAACTCCACAGAGTTGGAGAGAACAGTGGCTCTTTGTTGTAGACATATTAGTGAGCATGTCTACCAACAGATTTCTTTGTGTACACTGCTGAGGGTAATAAACTACCCTCCCTGTTACTGTAAGTTCATTAACAACCAGTACTCTAGTCAATTGCATAGACAGCAATGAAGTGAGATAAATTAATATCTTACTTCATAGACAAATTAACTCATCCTCTCTTCTCTTTCAAAACCAGTGGTGACAACTCAAAAGAAAACAAGTTTCAGTTTTGTTGAAAAAACAAAAAACACAGAACACTGAAAACTATTAATCTGTCATCACTGCACCAAATAAAATGAATTGGACTGGTTAATACTGAACTTATTGTGATGTTAAATGTAGCAATCTGACATTAAAACATTAAAATCACATCAATATTAACATATATATAAATATACATATATATATACATATATATGTCCACATATATAATAAACATTCACACAGTACTTATTTAGTGGTGTGACAATGATAGAAACACTATAAACAGCGTTGTGAAACATGGCTGATTATCATCGACGAAAATGAAGGATTGTGGTCAGGCATAATATTACCATAGACAGAGAAAGAATACTAATGTCTGCATTTCAGTTGAGATACTAACCATCTCCATGAGTCATTTTTCTGTTTAAATATTTATTCTAGCTCAGTGATCTTAAGTCTGTAATGCCTGAATACAGTTAGTGTAGTTTAGATGTCAACTGGCAGCAACTGCATTTTCAAAAAAATTCTGTAGTATGACAAATACAAAAAAAAAACAACCTCCCCTCTCTACTGAGAAATATAACTGATTCAGCACAGTAAACCCTGGCAACTGCTTTTCACACACTGCCAGCAATGCATAGTTGAGTGAACAAGTGAGTTCCTACTCCTGGCAATCATCTGGCCATGCAGAAATATGTTTGTGCTGTGCCTCATAAAAAGGTTCCAAGAGTCAAAGGTCTGCATGAAGATAATAAACTAAAAATTCAGCACATATTTACTCTTAAACATAAGTGCATATGTGCAGTATATATTCACGGAGAAAGAACTTCTCAGGGAAGAGTACTTCAGCAAGGTCGACAGACACTCCGAGCATGTGTGGCTCACTGTGCTTGTGCAATAAAATTGTTCACAGGAAAAAAAAACAGTTTTATCGTTCCACTCATCACCTTCACGTGTATAACTTTTCCCTGCTGTTATTCCTCTACTGCAGCAGTAGTGGTCTGAAGGATAGAGATGGAAAATCTCTGGGCCAACTGCCAAATAACGTCTGAGAAAGCAGCTCACCCATGAAGTGTCCTTAAGCTGCACAGTCAGCAGCAAAAAACAAAAAACAAAAAAAAAACAACAACAAAAAAAAATAGCCAGGACCAGAAATTGGAGTAAGTGGATACTGTCACATTTCTCTGTTTCTGTTCACTCTTTCAAACTGCATATTGGTCAAGAACTAAGGCAGGTGCAGGGCTGAATGTGTCAACAACTAGCTGGTCCCATGACTACATGGGACCATGTGAACCTGCAGAATCATGAGGACATTCCTTACATGCACTGTAGGTGTAGTTGCAGTATGATATGACCACATGTGTGAGCTTCCAACCCTTTCTTCTTTTAAGGGTATTTGATATGATACGACTCCATGTCCTATTTCCTTTTGTCCTTGCTGTTTAAAACCTTGTTTCATAGCCATCTGTTTGCTTGTCACTGAAAGTCACTCACTTGCGTTGGGCCTAAATGGGAGATGTTTTGGGTTAAGTGTGTGTACACCTCCTCAGCCAAGGACACAGTGTCATCAGACCAGGTGCTCACTGCAGCATTTGCGGGGCACTGGCATTGAATATAAGGGGATGCTACTCTGTATTATACCTGAGCTGAGGACAGAACTCATACATAAATGCAAAAGTATACACATAATCTGGCATAATCATACAGCTTGAGATAGTTATAAATGATAAATAATCGTTTATAGCTGCACAAAAAGAGGGATGATAAGTCATGCTGTTAACTGACCAACTCCAACAGAAAACATATGGATTGAAGACAGCTCTGTACTCCTCAGATTCTACTTTGGGCCTCCATAGTCAGCAACTGTATACTGCACGATGACAAGTCAAACAACTCGTCCGTGTTGTGGTTTAAGTTACCTCCAATTGCTTTAATATCCCTCTGGTTGTTGCTACGGCTTCATGGCCGAAAGGCTACATCACATTAACTCATATCAGAGCTAATTAGAGGTACAGCTGCTGGGGGTGAGCAAGATACATAGCTTGCTACTTGACTGCGCTCAGTACAAGCTGAATGTACAAAGACTTTAAAGAAATCCTCTCATTGATCTTTCTAGGCTGTGTGAATATTCAAAATGCGTGATGGTCTCCACGGAGCAGGAACAGTTGTGGTAAAAACCAGGTTAGACCATATGGCATGTGCAAGCTGAATCACATTGAGATCAAGGGGAGCCCGTGGCAAGAGGACAGATTGTGGTGCAGTGAGTGTCACGGAGCACAGCTTTTTTCAGAACCATCTCTGTGGTTTCTTGATCATCAGCCTACTGTTTGTGGTTCTGCTGCATGCCAAAATGTTCAGCACAGGACCAATAGGCAACATTGTTTGCTACCAACAAAAGTGTGAAAGTAAACATCATATGACAGTGAACTAAATAACAATGTGATTCTGCAAGGGTACTCTCTAATATCCAATAGCAGTAAAACTTAGAATGTATCACGTACTGAAATATTCTTGGACTACAAACCTCTTCAGTCTAACAAAATAACATTCAGATGACAGAACATGTGCTTATTCAGCCAAGGTAAATTTGGCTTTAGCTGCTGTTTCTACTCACTAAATCAGTCTTACAGCTTTCACTAGGCTGTACTACTTTTCTCTGCTCCACAAAACACACTTCAATGAAGGGTTAAAGGAGAGTGGTGAAAATCATCAGTGATGCCGGGCCACCAGCAGACTCTGCATTAGATGACGGCTGTTTAGACTGCACTGCAGTCTGCCAGTGCAGGAGATGAAGCTGGTGGACTGGATGTGAGCTGCTGGCTGTAGTCAGGCTGAATGAGGGTCTGTAGTCAACAACATTTGGAAAAAGCCTGGCAGGCATGCTACACTGGGACAGCTAGAGTCACTGTTAACTCTGCTAACTGTTAGTCTCCTCTATTGACATAGTGTTGGATAATGCCACCGTGTCCCTGCTGTTACTGAAAGATTTACGCATAACACAACAATCACTGTGGTAATCAAAGGCTCTGAAGCAATGAGGCTGGACGGGGTAAAGAGTTACACATGAGGATCAGACAAAGGCTTCGGTGGTAATCTTTACTCCACAATTCCACGTGCATTTGCAGCTTTTCTGCCATTGCAACAAGATTAATGCATCAATTTACAGTGATGAGGACCCAAACATCGTAAAACAAGTCTGTGACACATATTAAAATCATGTTTTGGAATTTCTGCTTTTGACAGATCTTAATGAAAGCTTCTTTCAATCTAAAAGATTGAAAGGTGCTGTGACATTGCCTGAATCTGAAGCACATATAGATTCTGAAGTATGTGCTGAGATTGACTGCTGATCATCTTCAGAGTACCTGTGCTAGATGGGAGCCATTTGGAACAAGCAGCCACAGGCAGTTCATTGCCTTGTATTTCACAATTTGGGAGGAAACTAAATTGCACACTTATCTTCTGTGGGTCATTCACAGCATTAGTCTGGTCAGGGACTATTTTCTGTGTCTTTGTGATTCAGAAAGTATTCCGATTTTTTGAACATTTTGTCACGCTGCAGCCTTCAGGTAAAATAGTTTCCTTCATCAATCTGAACTCAGTACCCCACATCAATTAGATTATATATACAGTAATCAGTAAGCATGTGTGTGTTTTTCTAATGTGAAAACAAGGATAAAATTCAAGTCGAGAAATTACAAATGAAGAGTGTAACTGTAAATTATAATGGGTAAGAATATGAGTCATACAGTGACTTTCCAGAGTAAAACTTTTTCCTCACTCTCTCCTTTCCCTTTCTACACCCCCCCCCTCCACATTTCTCAGCTCGTCTCCATACATCCAGTACACAAACACATCAACACAGGCAGACACAGGCACCACTGTCTCCAGGCTCCACTGTTCAACACAGGCCTCTTTCATACCATGGTCAGGCAAACAGCTCGAACACTGCAGGTGCTCTACATGGGTTGGGTCAGAGGGGCCATTTGGAGAGAACTTTTTTTAGTAGTTTTTACTCTCTCGATTCATAAAAATTTCCAAGGCCTGAGGAGAGTGAAGTGCTATGAGACTGCATTTCTGCTATGCTGGGCTTTGAGAGCTCTACGTTCCAGCTACAAGTAAACAACAAAGAGAAAACAGAAATGTTAAAAATTCAGAATAATGATGTTGCTCAGCAGGGTATGGGCCTGAAAAGTCTGAATCCTGTGTACAGTATAGTCATTCATTTTTGATAAAAGCACTGGCTTCTGCCAATCCACAGAGGGAAGCAGCATCAGTAACATGGCTTTGGGGCTTTACATTTTCTCACGTCTGTGTGCACTAGTCTTCAGGTTTGTTTTGAAACATTATTGTTGGGCGCAGAGCTGCTTGTGTGGATCACTGCTATAAAGATAAAGAGGCCAGTAAAGCTGTGATAGGATAAGAGACTGGAAAGAGGTCATGGGTACTGGGATTCACTGTCAAGGTGTCACTGCTGAATCTGAAAAATACAAATACACACACACTGGGAGGACTCGAGAGGGTCATGGGGGGCGGAGATTTACTGGCAAGGCTTCATTTTGAGTCATGCAGCACTCACACATCCCACTAACCCTAACACCTCTACCGCACACAGAAAAAAATTGCACACATTCACAACAGATGAACTGGGAACAGCATCATGATCACATAACTCTCCCACACTCCCCGGAAAAGGAAAAAAAGAGAGATTTGGAGTCTCTCTCAGGACGAATCAAAGCAGTTAAAAAGCTCCAGATGGCTCACTTTTTTCATTATATTAAAAATCTGGAGATAATACACACAAACACACTCCATGTATAGCATCATCACTCTCCTTTCCCTGCCTTTCTTCTGTTGCCCCTCTGCATTCATGAACATCTTCTCTGCCTTGCTCTTATTCTCCCTCTCTGGAGAATGGCACAACCTTTAAAGTGCTTGTCTCCTTACTGAAACAAGACAACAACATCCAGATCTCTGGTTTAGGTTAGGAGAGTCCCCTGGGATCCTCTGAAACTATTAGCAGATGGTCGATGACTGTGTACTTGGCATATTGGGCTTGGGAGCCCACTGGGTTAACTACTATCAGTGCATGGACAGTATTTACTGTGCATATTTATATATCAGAGGGTAGCAAAGACACAGTGCTAGCTGACATCCCCTAAAATGCCGAGAATAGCGAGATCAAGGCCGGGATTCGACCCCCAAGAGGGGAGTTAGCATCTGACAGTGTCAGACACTGACAGCTAGCCTGCTGCTCAGAGTGGAGAAGTTGCAGTATTGCGGCTGGAGCTTTGTGACCTTGGTTACTTCTGTGGGGGCCTCAAGGCATGTCAGTGGCAGCCCTATGTGCTCCAGTGAAGCCAGACTTCCTACTACTACTGTGGATCAGTGACGGCTCAACTGGCTTTGGCCTGGATTTATTAAGATTTAAAAATAAAGTAGAAATGCCACATCTTGATAATACACACACCGAGGTGAAGAAACACACTTATTAACATGTACACATCTACACACCTTCACCAGTGCACACACTCACTGATAGTCTATCTCCAGTATTTAAGACTTGTTTCTCTTGAAACAAGATTCCACTCCCACAGTTCATTTTAAATTCCTTGCATACAGCTTCCTCTTAGTCAGGTTTTATTAAGAAATTAGGGTTGTTACCTTGAAAAACCAAGAGAGAATTATCATTAAATTAATGAGCACAGGAAACAGGTTACAGTAAATAACCTCACCCTGTAGGCCGGCTTATTTGCATCATCGTTTAGGAAAATAATGTTTAAGACTCCATAACGGACTAAAGTACTGATTGAGATGTTGTTTTTTCCCATACAATCCAAGTGTGTCCAATTTCCTAATTGCACAGTGTAAAGGATGAAACTTTAGTATCAAAAATTTTAATTTATCTGGATTAAATGTTTCAACTAGACAGCTGCATATTTTTTAAGCCACTTGCATAATAAACAGATGAAGGGTAACACAGAGATAATATATGACACCAATTAAATTCATGTTCCATGTATTTATGTAAGGGATTGTATGGACTACTCAAAGAGTCATCTTGATGTCTGCACTATTCCACAATAATGCTTTAAGCATAATGTGGCCTAGTCACTGATTATATGATGAAGACTAATGAATTGTACTTTAACTGCAGTGCAGTGAAGGCTCAAGAGAAACACTTTTTTTTTTAAACTCACTACAGTCACCAGTCTTATAGCACACTGTGAAATGCTATTAAACAATAAGACTACCTGCGTGAAATTTGGCAATGGAAATGAAAGACCAGACTGTGTTTTAGTCAGATCTCAAAACAGGCAAAGTGGTGATCATGACGATGCAACGCCATGCATTGTTGGAACTGTGGCCAGAGGGAGCAGCACTGGAATCAGCTGTTCCACCTGCTCCCACTGTGATGCTCTAATGGCAACTGACCCGTGGATATCCTCTACCATGACGTCCTGTATTACGGTAACAGTAGACCAACTCATTACATCACCAATACATGGAAGTTAATGACCCAAGGGCTGTGTATATCTATGATGCCAGAGAGACATACTGCTGCCAACACTGCAAATGGTCTGTCTGAGATAATTAAAGAATGTGGCAAACTGGTATTTTGCACAGTCTATGACAATGCCAGCAAAATGAACTTAGCCATGGAGCTGTGTAAAATGTTCCCCAAAGCATATTCTACTGCTGACAATAAGGACTGGTTAAATCTACCTGAAGTGGTAAAGGCTATCGAGGTGTCGGCCACTTTCACCACTCGACAGGGGCCACTTGCGCCCTGAAGATATTGCAGGAACAGCTTGGCATAACAGCATACTACAAACTGACTGTTCTGTGAGATGGAAAGGTGTAATAAGGATAGCCACCACGCTCCACTCGTTGTCATTTGCCATTAGAGGTGGGAGCAGGTGGAACAGCTGATTCCAGTGCTGGATCAACCTCTGGCCATTGTTCCCAAAACAATGCATGGTGCTGGATTGTCGTGATCACCCCTCTGCCTGTTAAAGCATCTGATTCGCTTCAAGAACACTGTACCACAGCAGTTGGAAAAACAGTTCACATTCAAGACAGTTCAATGATCTGACAGAATTAGTGCTGGATGATTATGGCAGAAATCATAATCACGATTATTTTGGTCAATATTGACCTCACGATTATTTACGCGATTATGTATGTACATGAGGAGGGGGCCTCATTGTGCCAATGCACATTTTATGAACCAGCAACAACAGGTCAGAGGAGCAAACTAACTAACTTTGATAAATCTTGTCACATTGTTCAGTATGTTTGGCCGCCAATCAAGAGTAGCATGAATGTAGCTGCATTTAACAGTGTGTGTTTGGATTGTGTTTAATAAATCAGTTCCAATGTCACTTAGCCTTATGGTTCTGAACACAAACGATATTTGTACTACAAACTGGAAACTTTAAGTCTCCCTCCTCCTTCTTCACAACTTCATGTACTGTTTTCACAGACTTGAACAAACGGCCACACAGTGCTTGCCTCTGTGCAGAAGCTGAGTTTACAGACTCACCCTGTCATTAGTGTGAATAATATACTTCAAACTTGCAGGCACTGACACAGCTATCTCTTGAGAAACGACACATGAAATTAGTATCAAAAATATATAACCTTGTTAAAAATAATAAGCACAAACTGCCCATACAGACTAGTCTGCCATACAGACTAATAAAATGTGAAGCACTACAGAGCGAGCACCGGTCTTCATTTAAAGGGAGTATTTGCCGAGGACAGTGACACTTACAAAGCCCATAATAGCACCGAGTCTTGGGTGCAAAATGGGCCATTTGAGCCACAACCTTGTCTGACTGCAATTTCACAGGAAGAGGCTGTGAATGTTTGATTCTAAACCACAGCTCTCAGCTTTCTGTCGAGACTCTGCATTGACTCAGTATAAAAATGCAGCGTTAAGGGAAGCTGCCCATGCGAGAAATTTGTTAATTAACAGTGTGCCCGACTCAACACTTTCTATGGTGAATGGAATTCATATCTAAATTGTTACTTACAAACCTGTCACAGAATGATTATGAGCTATTTTTCTACTTTTCTGACTGACTGAACATTTCTGCAGTACAGTATAAGCCCGCTGAGCACTTGCTACATGGTTAGAAATGTTATATAATAACATACCAGCCTTCAAGTGCACACTTGAATCTGGAATGTCGAGCAAGTGGATCTGAATGATGGGATGGCAGCTATGTTGGCTACATACCAGCAAATGGTTCACTTATATTTTAGTGTTAGTGGTTACTATTAGTGGGATCCCCCAATTTCACAGGTACAGTCACAACTTTTATGGGAAGATTTTTGTTGAGAAAAAAAAGTGAGAATAGAACACTAGCACTTCCTCGTGCCTTCTGGCTCGGTTTGCAGGAGCCGGCGAACCAAACCGTATTCCTGTGAAAAAGCTTGGTTTCTCTGCAATATACTGAGTTTAGAGAGAACCCCTTTTTCTGTTCTGAGTAACTGCCATCATTCAAGGTAGGTGAACTGGAAATAATAGATCGGACAGCATCATCATCATCATCATCATCAGCATCATATGTCACTAACATAATTTAGACAGGCAGAGATTCACAGTGCATTATCAGCAAAAAAAAAAAGAAGTGATTTTCTTCACTGCACACGCCACATTTAGTCTGCATTTAAACAATAGCAGGGTGTGAAGCATTAGCTGCCAACACTACTGGGTAGGCGATTCTGATGTACAATTTGTCTTCTTGTTCTGTGCTCAATTGTGAGACCAAAATACTCTAAACTGCTCCTCAGCCAAGCTAGCTGATGGAACGAAAGCAACAGGGAGCCAATAACATAAAGCAGCTGACCTTAACACAGGGAGGCACCATAACTCCACCCTACGCTTCACTAGCCCAGTCGCTGGACTCAAAATTATGATCCTTTGTTAAATTGTGTCACTATGCAATTATTTGGGGAGTAGCATATGAGCTGAAGCAATAGAGGGTAATGCAAGTACTTCTGTAGTGCATGTATTAAAGAATGATGCACAGGGTTGGCGTTGTGTTCAATAGGCTGTTTACACTCCACTCATAATCTCTAACATCAGGTTTATGGCATATTGTAAAGCGCCAGCCTGAACTTGTGAACAGGGAGTGATATGGTTTGAAGGCCCCCGTGGTGTGCTGGATGTCTGCAGAGGGCAGTAGGAATCGATGCCAGCTGACATGTTGCAGTTATGATTGGCAGCCTGCTGGAGTCATGAGGTCTGAGGGACACATGGGACGAGCATGTGGGGAAATAGCAGGAAGAAACAGCTTTATTTATCGAGGGCTTGACAATGCACGTGTCACTCTGAAACAGAACAGCTACTGTACCTCACCGACATCCCAGGCATAATTATCACATATAACTTAGACAGAGCTTTGTGACGATGCACTTGTCACTGCTATTGATGTGGAGGACTTAACTGACTCATACTACAGGTGCGGTTGACCTGATTACCTCATAAACGCTTATGGTCCACCTCTGCCTTTGGGTGATTATGAAATACTGGATAATTGTACATGCCTGAAGTTACTCCTCGACAACCGCATGAGACTAGACACTAAAATCTGAAATGACATTTCTTTTCTCGTGATACATAATTTGTTAGGATTAATGAGTTGCCCTGTCAGTGTGGTGGATCACTTAGCCTTGGTTGGTTTCAATGGCAACAGCTGTAACAGTCCGATAATTTTTCAAATTTAAACGTGTCTGAACACTAATATTTCAATGATTAAATGACAAAAATGACTAAATACAGAACGAAATATTATTAGTTGTAGGAGTATTACTGGCATCAAAGCTCAAAATGCCACCGGTCTGAAAAAAAGCACCAGGATAACTGACTCTTTGTTTCAGAAGAAAGACACTGCTGTATGTAAGGCATTTGGTGGTGATAAAGGATTATATTGCTTTGATAAACAACATGATTACAAAGGCAGGCTAATGGACAGAAAATCTGCCCATGGATTAAACATGTTCATATGCCCGGAGCAGCAAAAATGCCACTTTAAGACAATAAATCCCTTTTTGATTTAAGCTGTTAACAAAGGACACTGACCGCAATACTTTGCTTACAGCTGTTACAGCTGTAATTATTCTCATTGTGATCAAGACTAGTGGAGAGGGCAGGAGTGTGGTTAAGACTTGTTGTTAATAGACTCTCATTGTAAGCACCAGTTAAACAATATATATAGAAAGAAATCTGTATCATAAGAGTATACCAAGGATATACAACATTTTTGAGCCAGTTTAGGATGAGAAACATTCAAAGAAAAAGGAAATGCTATTCTATTATACATTTGAAATAACTCCTTCTTTAATCAGTGCATATTTGATGTCAGTTAAGATAAATGTACCAAATCACAGGACTCAAACAGCGTTCAGGCTAAAGAATATTACAGCCGAAAGGATCAGCTGATTAGCTGAGCAACAGCTTATTTAATCGGCCAAAGTTTTCTGGTATCTGATAAACCATACAAGCTAATAGTTGAACAGTGTCTCTCGTAAACATGCTGCAATCGTCTCCACTGGAGGTGCATCTCTTTGTCTCACATGACTCTTATGGTTGTGAGTGGTTGTTGTAATGTGGTCATTTGATGGCATCATCCTGAGGATTAGCTCATTTTGATCGGCATTTGTTACTATTTTCTACCATTTTAAAGCTAGACCAAATGATAACCCTTTTCAAATAATAGACAGATCCATTGACGGTCATGGTCATTTGAATGTTTTTGTATCAT
>OMNW01013897.1:0-10823 GCA_900303245.1 Selene dorsalis
CTGGCGTGTATCCACGTTGCTCTCTCAGCTGTTTTCACTGCAGTATGGGTTATCAGGAGAACTTGGAATGGTCCTAGCCACTTCTTTTGGTTCCACCTCTTCACCCTCAGGTCCTTTACCATCACCCAGTCACCTGGCTGGAATGGGTGGAGTGTACTCCTGGCTGGATCTGGCAGAGCTGCTTTCACCTGTGAATGAATATCCGACAACAAGGAAGACAGTTGAGAGCAATATTGAATCAGGGCTGAGTCCATGAACTCTGCTGACGGTATAGGCCTCTAGCATTGATCCTCAACATTGTTCCAACCTAGATTGGTGGACGAGCAAACAAGATTTCAAAAGGACTTAGGTTGGCTTTAGCCTTTACGCGCATGCGCATGTACATCAGAACAACAGGCAAGCATTTAACCCAAGATAGCCCTGTTTCAGCACTGCATTTAGCAAGTTTAGCTTTCAGAGTTCCATTTCCCTCTCTACAGCCCCTTCGCTGGCTGGATGGTAAGCACAGTGGTACTTGAGATCAATGTGTAGGAACTCAGCAAGGTACTGTATGGCTTTGTTTGCAAAATGTCTTCCATTATCACAGCTAATTTTGTGTGGAATACCCCACCTGGGTATTATCTCTGCTACCAACGCTTCTGCCACTACATTCGCTGTTTGGTTTGAAGCAGGAAACGCTTCAACCCATTTGGAAAACATGTCAACTACCATTAAGCAGTGAGACTTCCCTTCACTTGGTGTTAACTCAATGAAGTCTATTTGTATGTGCTCAAATGGCTGACTCACTTGTGGGTGTGCTACTTGCTGAATTTGTGCAGTCCTCCCCACGTTGTGTGACATGCAAATAGAACATCTGCTGCACAACTTTTCTGCATAAAGTTGGAACCCTTTTGTAAACCAAAATTTTGCCACAGCGGCATGCATCCCCCCTTTTGACACGTGGTCCAACCCATGTGTAAACTTGGCAAAATGCAGAAACCACGCCTTAGGGAGACAAGGTTTACCATCAGGACCAAACCACACTCCCTCAATCTTCTGGCAGCCGTTCTTCTTCCACACAGACACATTCTCAGTCGACACCCGCGACTGCATTGCTATGAGCGATTCAGAAGGGGAAACATCAGAGGAGACAGCAAGTAACACATACAACATCCCAGACGACGCAGCTGCCTTAGCTGCTGCATCTGCCCTTGCATTTCCTTGAGAAATTTCATCAACTTCAGAAACATGTGCTTGACATTTGCAAACTGCTATTTCTGATGGCAACAGGATAGCTTCTAACATTGCAGCTACATGACTGGCGTTCAGGATCGGTTTCCCATCAGACTTCATCAAATTACGATGTTGCCACAATGTGCCAAAGTCATGAATAATACCAAAAGCATACCTCGAATCAGCGTAAATGGTCACAGACTTACCTTCGGCTACTTTACATGCTTCGGTCAATGCAATCAGTTCAGCTACCTGTGCAGAATAGTTATTTGGCAGTCTACCTGAGCACACCACGCTGTGTGCATCAGCTACTGCAAAGCCTACATCATTTGTCCCAGACACGGCATTCCTGGATGCTGACCTATCTACAAAAAGAATCAAGTCAGGGTTAGTTAGGGGTGTGTCTTTCTCTTTTTTCTGCTCAAGTTGCCATCAGCCAAGGCCCAGTTGATCTTGCTCCACGTCTTCTGCCTGCATTGCCTCCCTGTCGATGTGGTTTCTGACCAGGGTCCCAAGTTTGCCTCGGTCATCTGGAAGGAGTTCAGGAGTTCTTCCCATCTCCACCTGGATCAAGCACAAAATCTCCCTCCAGTGCATCCATGGCAATGAAAGAACTCATCACCCCACAGACCTCAGCACACTCCCTCTGCTTTACAAACACCCATGGGACCCACACAATCAGGGACCGAGCCTTCTGCTCCACGGCCCCTCGCCTGTGGAATGCCCACCCTGAATATCTGATGGCTTCACAGACAGCTGTTTTAAAAAGAGTCTTAAAACTTACCTTTTAATGTTTGGTTTTTTGTCCTGCTTTTTTTAAATTTTAGATGATAACTGATTTTTTCTGTCTTCTTGCCAATTGCTTTTATTTGTATTTTATTATCATTGGATGATATATGTTTATGTGTAAATAAATGTCCATGTAATGACTTGTGAGCTCAGCTGATTCTGATTTTATCTAGTGTTAAATATCCTAAATACACTATCTCCAACCTGCTGAATACAGCTACTTTGCCCACATACTGCACATTATTTATTTGCATTGTGAGACAAACTGTAATGACAAAACCATTTTCATGCTATAAACTGCGACACTGTGATCACAAAGGATTTGAAAGTAGCTGCTAACTTGATGACTTGGAAGAAGACAGACATCAGTGAATTCTGCACAGAGACGACTGATGACAAAAGTAACAACTGAGCTGAACCAGTGTGATGAAGACGAGAGGAAAAATATGTTTTCAAAATGACTTGTTAAGAAGTACGTGGGATGTGTGTGTTTTATAAGAATGACACCGTGTGCTATACAGCAAAGGGTGTGTCCTGTGTTGTTTTTATTGTACACTGTATCCTCCAGTCTTTACAACCCATGGTGATACTTGATGCACAGGTCTAATTTTGAAAATCTCCACCCACACAGTTTGACAAGCACAGCTCCGACTTGATGATCATCTAATTAGAAGTGACACAAAGTGAAGACACAGATTTGTCCACAAATCTATAGCCAGGCAGCTGTGCAATCAGGATAAAAAAAAAATCATGGTGGCTATTTAGGTTGATGCTGGTGCCTTATTTATATATATATTTTTTCAATTGATCCAGTTTAAAATATCACAAATGTGCATTTAGTAAATTTTTATCCAAATAAGCAAATTAAGCATAATTTTCTTCCCACTACATGAAGCCTCATAAATTTCTGACCTGAGCTGGGCCTCAGAGCTGGTGTGTTGGAGGCTATAGCCCACTGAAAGGTGTTAATAATATTTCCTCTACCATATAAATGATGGGAACATAACACTTGGGATGGATGGTCAATTTGGATAGGCCTATGTTGTGCATTTAAAAAATTTGTGCCACATTTTGTGCAATACATTTCTGCAGCAGTGTTTAGTTGTACAAACAGTAAAACAAAATCACGTGGCTGGATAAAAAAAAAAAAACACAGCCATGGCGTCACAAATGTAGAACATATACAAACACGTATGTCTCAGGGGCATGTCTGCGATGAAGTGGATGGTAGAGAAGAAACAGTTGCCATTGTAACAACAGAGGGCACTGTCGCATCTTCTTGGGAGGGTAGCGGCAGTGGGGAGGGCGTCAAGTTGGACGGAGATAATGTTACGTTAATTTAACTTCAAAATAAAGGTCTAAAAACAGCCAGTAACATATTTGGAGCTTCTTTCAAATTGAGGGATCATCGGTATATACATTAAGTATTGAGTCCGTAAAGCTTACATGATTTGTTTGGGTATATTTTCATCAGTAGAAGACTGACTTGACGGTGATAATTTTTATTTTGAAGGTCCACACAGGATGTGGTTGGCTTTGTTTAGGAAACTTGACGTCAGTTCTCAAAGTTGACAACGAAGGAGCGGTGAGGAGGAAGAAGAAAGGGAAGTTGCTAGCAGGCTAACTGTTTCACGAATCCGCCGATTCTAGCGCTTCGATAATGGCGCCTTTAGACCTTGATAAGTACGTTGAAATAGCGAGACACTGCAAATACCTACCGGAAAATGATCTAAAGGTGAGTTCGTGTCGCTGAATTCAACGTTGGACAGCATATTATTATATCAGTTGGAGCCAACGGCGTGACTATACGAAGTTTGTTCTACGAGCGTGGCTAGCAACTTATCTGCTGGTTATTACTCGAAGATAGCAAATGATTACAGTGATTTTAAGCACATATAGGCAGCGCCATCGATAATAGCGACTGGTAGCTGTCACACGCAGCTGAAAATGTCAGAGTGGACAGGGAAGTCAGAGGGGAAGCTAATGCTTAGCCTAATGCTACAAGCTAACAGTTACAGGTTTGTAATGGTGGGAGCCGCAGCGGAGCAGCAGCCTGTCATCAGCAGTCTGTACCAGGAGATCACTGCCCACACTTACAGAATTATTACCTTCTGTGATAATGCAGTCGTGTTTTTTATTGAAACCAGACTCTAATACTAAAAGCTGCAGCGCAATTCACCCCCCTCTTCAACCAGATCACGTCGGCTAACATCTCCACCAATAGTCAGCAATGATATATTGATTTTCTTCGTTTTTATTACTGCGCAGTGAAGAACGGCTCAGATTGAGGCTTCATTTTACTCTAATGTCCTTTGTAAGAATATAAAGGGGTAACTTCATCCTTTTTTAGGGTACCTATACTTTAAAGGTTTGAATACATGCATATACAAAATGACATTGGGAATATTAAGTCACTGTAGCACTTTCACTGGGATGAGCTGATGTTACCCCAATGAAGGACAAATAGTTTGTAATGTAGAGTAAATCTGATTTTCATCTGATTGAAACTCTAGCTTTGAATAGTTTTTCATAGCTGGCAGCTCCTACAGTGCAGCATTATAACATGGTGTCTGACTAACCATTGTCCTCCTTTTCTTTTTTAGAGATTATGTGATTATGTTTGTGATTTGCTGCTGGAAGAATCAAATGTTCAGCCAGTCTCGACTCCAGTTACTGTTTGTGGAGATATTCATGGTCAGGTAGGCCAAACTGTTTTTCTTCAAACTGCTCAGAGAATGATCCTTAGATCCATCCTGGAGACTTTAATGTGTTATTTGCATGTAAAAATTGCATGCATGTAGTGGACAGAGATGAGCTACTGCATCTGCACTGAATTATTTATGTATAAATACATCACCCCACTCCTGCATTTAGCCTTTAGCCTGAGCAAACCTGTTTTTATCTTCACTTATTAATTGGTTATGCCATAAAACATTTCTCTAAACGGTAACGAGTAACTGACTCTTGTTAAATGTTTCTGTCTAGTTTTATGATCTTTGTGAGCTCTTCAGAACTGGAGGACAAGTCCCAGACACAAATTACATTTTCATGGTAAGTGAATTAGTTTTCTTGGATACAGAGCAAACAGCAATATAATTACATCTACCTGTAATGTGGAGACTGTTATTATCAACTTACATGTTAATTTCAGAAAAGAATACTGCTCAGAATACAACAATTCAACGGCCTACCCTTAGAAAAATGCCACATTAGGGATACATTGTTATTTATACCTACAGTATATTGTGTGATATTGTAGTTGGCTGTCATAATGGTGTACCTGTGCTCAGCTGCTCCTCACTGTAATGGTATGGTTCAACCAAGTATCCTCTGGTTTTATACAAAACAGCGTAACACAAAGGCTAACTAGTTAGCTCGGAGTGTGATGGGTCTTTATTTGAACGTTTCAGCACTTAAAATGCAGTGCAAATACATTCAGTGTGTAAAGAGACAGTAAAACCTAGGATTTGTATATAGTGCTGAGCGTCTCTCTTATGCACTGGCACTGGCAGCATCTCAAAGTTGCCACTGGCTTTATCTACTACTTCTCAGAGTCAAGAAGCATCACACACCACATGCACACGCACACACACACACTATAAACTGTAACAGTAGCATTGTACCGTGAGTTAACCTGTGATTGCGTCTGCATCAGTGTATGATTTAGTGTCTTTACTACATCTTTATTCCCATGTTCTAAATATCTGGCTCATCACATGGGTCTATTAAACATAAAAAACATATGCACAATATAGTTATAGTAGTAGTAGTAGTAGTAGTAAATCTTAATTGTATACACACAAGAGAAGTTTGGTAAATACCTTTCTAGTCAACCGATTTCCTGTTCTGTGTCGCCCATCATAACAAAATTTGCTCCTCACTTTTACAAACGGATGAATACTTGATGACACAGTTGTCCATGGTTTCACAGATTTCTTACAATGTCTAATGCCGCCAAGCACAGGACTCACACATGCTTGATATTAAAGGTCCAGTGTGGAATATTTGAGCGTGAGCGAGTGAGCGCTGCAATCTAGAAGCTTAGATGCCACGGCTTTTACCCCATTTTACACACTGGACCTTAAAATGTGATTGACAGTTGCAGTAACTACAGATATTGTTGATATTAGACGGTGCTGTGTCAGAGTTAGAGCAGGCTCTGTAATGTTGTGTGTTGTCTGCTCTGATGTCTTCCCTCCTTCCTCCAGGGAGACTTTGTAGATAGAGGATATTATAGCCTGGAGACATTTACACACCTGCTGGCTTTAAAAGCAAAGTGGCCGGATCGTATCACACTGCTACGTGGAAACCATGAGAGCAGACAAATAACCCAAGTGTACGGCTTTTATGGTGAGTGACATGTGATTCACTTCACTGTTTGTGCATTACATGTTTTCTGTCCAAACTTGTCCAACCACGTTGTTGTGTGTGTGTGTGTGTTCTGCCCATTTTTAGATGAGTGCCAAACTAAATATGGAAATGCAAATGCCTGGAGGTATTGCACAAAAGTGTTTGATATGCTGACTGTGGCAGCTGTAAGTTCATTTCTGATTCTTTCACATTGGTCACATACACACCTGTACATACAATCTGTATTGTATCTTAATATATTTAATTTAACCAGAATCTTTGATTAGTTATGTGTAATTAGCAGTAGCAATAATTGTGGATGTATCATTCAATGAAATGCTGTGTTAACATCTTAGATCACTGAAATCCATTTCACAATCAGTTATCAGTTGAAGTTCTTTTGAGTGAATCACCTCATTGCGACTTGACTCAGCTGAGATATGTTGATTTTTATTAAACCTACTTCATATTTGAGTTTTAATCAGCTTAGAATGGGGAAGTAAGCTGTTTCTCTCTGCTGCCAAATACTTGTGTTTTCAGCTCAACAGGGAGTGTAAATAATTATTAGACAGTATGTTGTAACCACTTAACCTGAACCTGAAATGTAATAAAGCATTTCCCAGATTTCATAAGCATCAAAAATAGGAGTTGTGAAATATAATTTATGAATGATAATTAAAGGTAGGGTTGGACATCCTGGAAAACCGGTTTGAGCAGGTCACATTTTGAAAATAAACAAGTCAGAAGTCCAGGAGGGCGATACCTTCGTGGAGAAATTAATTGGTTGCAGTCGAGGTGTGAAGAGGATTTCAAGCTAATCAGTAAGAAATGCTCCAGAAATAGATCTCCAACTCTACCTTTAATGATTAATCCATCAATAAATACTTCAGATTTAAAAATTAATTTACAAACACAGCTTAAACCTCTCAGTAAATGAACCATTTTAAAATACATTTGTAAAAGAATAATAGTATTTGAAAAAAGTATTTAAAATGGAAATCTGTACTTGCAATCCCTTTTCAGTATGCATTTAATTTTTTCATTAATCATTTAGCCTCTCTATGAAGCTCTGGGCCTTCAGTGCTGTTAAAAACCTTCCGGTCAGTTCTCCAACCAATCAGAGAGCTCGTTATATGCCATATTCAGTTTTAATTGTTTAGTCTGGTTACAGCTGCACTGAGAGTCACAAAAAGGTTCAAAGGAGAAGCTAAATGAATAAGCCTCCTAGTGGTGGGTAATTTGACCAGTTGTTATTTAGGGGGGAGTCTTTGCTGCTGTCACTGATCCCTTTCAGTAATGTACAGTATGCAGTACACGCAGCATACACACTGAACACCCACATCATTTCACAACAGAGTTATTTTGTTTTTATCCCCCGATGTGTCGTCAGAGCTGAGATCAACTCAAGAGGCTGAGGAGTTCAGTAAGAGGCAGAGCTGGTCACTTCAGGACAGATTTAAAGCTCAAGTTTATTTCAGCTGAGGTTTAGATTTGTTTATCTGAACCCGCAGGACGACAGCAGGGTGGGCTGGTGGGAAAGTGTCAGATTTACTGTCATATTCTCTGATTCTCAAAAGTCATCTTTTCATCTCTGGTGTCAGTTGATAGACGAGCAGGTGCTGTGCGTCCACGGTGGTCTTTCACCTGACATCAAGACTTTGGACCAGATCCGCACCATCGAACGCAACCAGGAGATTCCCCACAAGGGGGCCTTCTGTGATCTAGTGTGGTCAGACCCGGAGGACGTGGACACCTGGGCCATCAGTCCACGAGGTGCAGGCTGGCTGTTCGGCTCCAAGGTCACCAATGAGGTAAAACATCTAAAACGACCCCATAGAAAACAATAAATCGAATCCTTTTTTAGCCTCCGCGCTTGAATACATGAACATAACTCTCACTCCTCTGATGTTTCAGTTTGTCCACATCAACAACCTGAAGCTCATCTGCCGAGCACATCAGCTGGTCCACGAAGGCTACAAGTTCATGTTTGACGAGAAGCTGGTGACGGTGTGGTCGGCGCCCAACTACTGCTACCGCTGCGGGAACATCGCGTCAATCATGGTCTTTAAGGACGTGAACAGACGAGAACCCAAGCTGTTCCGCGCCGTTCCCGACTCCGAGCGCGTCATACCTCCCCGGACGACCACACCCTACTTCCTCTAATGAGTCCCTCAGCTCTGTCCCTCTCCGCTCTCCACCCGAGAGAGCTCAACTCTCAGACGTACTTATATGCAACAGATTTTGAGAAACATCCTGTTCAGGTGTCCGACATCAGGCTACAGTCTGTCCTATGCTCACTTTGTCCTGTCAGAGGAAAAACTCCTCCTCCACCCCAACAAAAATTCTACTTTCACATTTCTTATATTTTAGATTTACATGATATTTTAGATTTACATGATAATAAAATGTTTTGATGTTGTGTATCCCACTGAAGCAAATAAAACATTTAAAGTAAATGGTGCCAATAATACATGTTCAAATAAATATATTTCTTAAAATATGATTGTAGGGGTTTGATCTTATGCTTGTTTTCTCCTCTCGGCGTGATCAGTTCTTGAGTCAGGACCTAGACTGTTGTTGGTGATTCCTCCTCAGACACATACTGTATCAACAGCCACTCAGCCCATCCAACAGCATCCTGCCTTAAATGCTGGTTTCATTTTTAATGTCATTTTTAATTTATTGTTTTTAAAGGGTCCTGTCTTGCTGAAGATGCTGTGTGATTTTTAAGGCAAACTTCCACAAGTGTCTGTCTCGACATTTTCTCATAACTGTGTCTGTAGTCTGATGAACTGTCAATGCAACAGTGGCTTTTATAAAAAAAAAACTATCATTTAAAAGGTAAATAAACTTTACGGTGCAGGTGCATTTTCTTGAGGAGCTCGGCTCCATAGTGACATTTGTAGCAGACAACTTCTCTGTAATGTTCCTCATTTTTGTAATTCAAATAAAACATTATTCATTAAATCTTGTAAACAGCCCCTTGGCTTTGTGAGTGGTTTGGGTTATTCCAACAGTCCAACCTATTTAACACTGAGCAGCTCCACAGAAGAGATTATTCTTTTTATTGTTATTATTTTGGCTAAAAGTAGTATTTGTTGCGACTTTTGGGATAATTCTTTTAAATAACTTTATAATTTTTTATTCCTTTTCCATTTATTTATGTGATGGATCAAAGTATGTACTTGTATGTCCCAAAAGCTCTTTGCTCAGAGACTTAAACAGAGAACTCAGTTGTTGGAGAAAAAAGTGACTTACAAGTTTACTAAATACATTTCTTTGTTAATACAGACTTTTTCATTTTGAATTGTGGAGTTAAACAGATTTTCGAGACACTCATCAACTGGATTATCTGGAAATAGTATTTCTAAGAATGAAGGAGTAGAGAGTTAGAAGCTGGAAAAGCGAGACTCGAGGTCTCTCTTTCTAGAAACACAAAAAAAAACCACAAAAAAAAAACAGATATTGTCTCTTATGTTGACAAAAGGTCCATTAATTGATTTATCTGTGTTAACAGGACAGACCTCCGTTACGTGCTATGTTACGTCCTTAGCAACGTTTTCAGTTGGAAAGCTTCTATTTTGAAAATGTTGACCCGGAAGTAGCTAGCCCGTTGTGCTGGAGCGGAGCCAGCGGCTGTCCTCTCCTCTCCCTGCCTCCTCCCGCCTCCTGTCACTGAACAACAAGCCTCCACACACAGAGTAGCACCGGGGCTCCGGCACGTCACGCACCGTCACCTCCACACTCTGAGATGCCAAGAAAGTCGCGCCTCGCCCGCACAGCTCGTCGAGGCTTCAGCGCTGAGCAGTGAGCAGCGGCGTCTCCGTGGCGCTCCCGTTCATCGACGTTAGCCGGAGAGGTAAGGAGGGAGGCGGGTCGGAGCTGCTGCAGCAGCCGGGGCTGTGGTACCTGGCGCTGTTAGCTTATCTTTGTCGTCCGGACGTTATTGTCCAGATGTGGAGCCGTTAATGCAGCGGTGTCCTGGTGCTCACCTAGCTGTGTTACTACCTCACGGCCCATTCAAGCTGGCCCCATTAGTGGCTCAGTGGGTGTAATTATTATCATTATTATGAACATTAAGGTACAATACAGTTGTGTTAACGTTGATAATTAGTGTGAATGAGAACACCACCCGCGAGCGGGTCCTCGTGAGTTTGTGTGTGTGTGGACGGGCTGTTCTTCATCTCTCTCATGTACTCGTTCCGTCCTGTGGCTCATTGATGCTACAGCTTTTTACTCTCCAATCACTGCGTCCGGACACCACTTGTCATTGTCACGTAAGCGGCCTGTCAGATAGTGAATGAGAGCTGTCCGCTGACTGAAGGAGGCTGAACACTCCACACTGCACCCACAGTGTCACCGTATCCATTCACGTCACATCAACACAGTTCATCACGGAGCCGGTGCGGTGTTAACCTGCCTATACATCCCGGGACAGAGACTGAGAGAGTGCACATAAAACCCAGCAGCGG
>OMNW01013898.1:0-23672 GCA_900303245.1 Selene dorsalis
CTCCCTTTCCTTCCTCCCCGTCTCACCTTGGGTATGGGTTATCAGAAAGCGTGAATGCAGGCAGTGTTGGTGTGTCAGAGGGAGCTGAAGCTGCGAGGCTTTGTTTGTCTCAGTCTTGGGGACTGCATCAGACGCTGCTCATCGATCACGGATGGGGCTGTTGTCTCTGTACAGTAGTGTTGGTCTGGCAGGAGGGAGCTAAATAAGGCTGGGGCATCGGGCCTGCAGGAGAGGTATAGGGGAGAGGGAAGGAGACAGGAGAGAAGAGGGGGAAGCAGCACGGAGGGAAGGAAGGTAAACAAGGATGGGACAGGGAGGAGAGGAAAGGATGCATCAGGGATGGTCTGTTGGGGTCTGTTTACTGATGCAGTCATTGAGAGAGAGAGAGAGAGAGGGGGAGAGAGGGAGAGAGAGAGAGAAAAGGAGAGAGGGAAAGGGGAATTCAAGCCGGCCATGTCTGCATAATGCATATGCAGTCCTGCAGGTCAAATCTGGATAAAATATTCAGGGCTCAAACCTGGGGGCACTCACAACAGTGTCACAGGGACAGGACTGAGTCGGCAGCCGGGGCCTGTCCTCGCACCAGCCCCTGCCACATTAAGGCAAAGACCTATAATATCATACCAAAGCCATGTAAGGCTCTTCACACTATGCCATGCATGATGGCTCACACAATCCTCTATAGCGCAAATGCTTCAAAGCTATGATATGCTGCAGTTTCTGACATAATGCTTTTTAGCCATCAGTCAAATGATTTGCCTTATTGCCACAGAATGAAGCATTATTACTGTCATGCTTTAGTGTGTTGTACAAACAATCTTATTTGCAGAAATGTTCACAGTTGAATAACTTGGATTTAGAATTCAATATGCCGTCTCTTGGAGGTGCTCTCATTCCAGCTCAATCCGCTGTCCGTAAAACTCTGACAGATCCCTGTCTTGACTTTTCACCGCAGTCTCTCCCACAGAGAATGGCCACATTAATTTCTCCCGGGGTTTTCAGCCTATATCCTTGATCAAACTTTGTACGTAACTGTGCAACGTAACAGTTCTGGTCCCCCAGTCACAGCTCTGTTCGCAGCTCTGACACACTCCAAGATACTGTTATATAAGAGCAGCCGTTCATGGCTTTCATTTCATCGGCCTTGTACAGTGCATAACGTCGGTTGGAAATGCGGAGGGAAAGGTACAGCAGGTTAGAAACCTTTACTGCTGTAAAACTTTATGTTGCACAAAGTTAATGAAGAGAAAATGTTCAGTAAGCCTGATTTTCTGTGTGGCACTACACTAATAATAAACTAAACACTTTACAACATAATTAAAAAACTAGCCAGAGATGTCCTATTGCAATGTAATGTATTTTTTAGATGTAACAACTGCCGTCATATTAGAATCAGGTGTCGAAAACAAATGAATTACAGTTCAAAACATTATCAATAACTTGACAAATTCGCCATGACGACCCATTTTTATATAAGAGTAATTATATCTATGGCACCAATATTTGTAAAGCAAATCAAGCATAATACATGTCTGCTGCAAATATGATCCAAATATGGGTACAGATTAGGGGTCAGAAGACTAAGTTGTAATTTTGGAAATAACCTCCTCACTCATCCAGACCGAGTCTATCAACAGCACAAGCTCAGAGCAAAACCATGGGATGTGATTTTGCAGCTGTTGTTCACATTTGTTGCAAATAAAAAATGTTGCTGTTGCAAGCTGTTTTTTTTTACAGCAAGACCCTGAAGGGTGCATACTAATACAGTGGGTGTTGTACAAAGCCGGTCACAAATGTTATAATGAGTCGTATGTGCGTACACATTTCGTAGATGGTATATTTTCTATGACTCTATTTACTAGATAATGTGTTGAACTTTTTATGGATTATTTTATTTTAAAAACACATCAGTAAAAAGATCAAATAGCTGATGAAATTAATTCGAAACATGTCTTTAGCATCTCAGATTTCTTATTCAATATAAATGAATGAGATACAATATTAAATGATATAAAATATATATATGTAGAAGTCACATTTTTCATTTTTTGAAACAACCATTGAGACACAGTGATAAGTTAACCTGGCCTAGTAAATTTCACAAAAAGTACAAGCCAATTAGATATGACCCAATTTTGTGAGCCTGGAACAGCACACTCTTATGATATTATATCATTCACAGTATCCAATGAAAAACGCCCGCTGACACATTTAAAGAGATTGAACGGGGTCAACACTTAAGCACAAGATTCATGAATTCATCTCTTACTTAGCTTGTTGATCAGCTGCGCAATTTAGTGACATGTTTTTGTGTTAAGGAGTGTTTTGTCTGCGGTTTAAACCGATTGTCAGTCAACATGTGCTTAAAACTCTTAAACACTGACGAACTGACCCAAATATTGGTACAGATTAGAGGTCAAGGTACTGGATTTCTAGTTAAAAGTTGTTTACTTATCTCCTTTCAGAGAAGATTATAGAGTTAAAAAAAAATCAACAGCTAATTTTAGCAACATTCACCTCTTATTTAACGTTATATGAACAATATTATATCATGAAAATGTTAGAGCTGTTTATTTTGCAGATCGAAATCAACAGAGTGAGAAACATGAATATTCAATTGTATAAATATTTTATGCAGTCATGATGCAGGGCTGCACACACCAGCACTGTTGAGTTTGATCCTCAGAAGTGTGGGAAGATTTAAACCAGTCTCTCCCGTGACCTAAGGTCAAATTTGAAGCAACAATTAAAGCTACACTGAAATGGCACAAGAGCTCTGAGCGGCATCTTAGTAAACACCTAAAGCTTAATCCGCACTAATAAATCTATTAATAGGCCAGCACCTGCCCAGTGTGGGATTAAGACATGTTACCCTGCTGTGGCAGTCTCACAATAAATTACCAAACCATTGTGTGGTTCTGACTTAAATAAATTATAATAGATTTTTGTTTCTTTGACAGTAACATCACTTTGCAAAAGTAGCTCACGCTGCAAAAAATAGGACCATGGCTGGGTTTGACATTTCATGTTAGTGTAATACAAGGAAATATAAGCACAAGAGCTCATCACTATAGTCTGACCCATTCTTAATAAACACAATGACAATTGCTCTATGGAGAACCTAATGGCTAAAGGTTCACATTCAGCTGATATCAAAAATTGCAGCTGGCTTTGAGCCAAATGAACCACACAGAAAACGGAAAGCCACTGTACTCAAGGAAAGCTAACTTCCAGGATGTAGAGGCTTGGATGGCGTGATCCTGCTTTACTGCGTCTGAGAGCAGTGGCTGAGCACTGCATGGTGGCAGAGGCAAACCGAATTTGTTTACAAGTTTGAGGAGCAGACACCACACCTTCGCCCTGCTTAGCAGCACACACCAGAGGCATGGATGAGTGATGATAATCAGCTATCCATCTGTGGGCTTGAATAGGGATGTCTAGAAAAAGTGAAGGGTACAGTCAGTATCACAGATAAGAGATGATTTTTATTGTTGTTGATGTTTAGTAATGCATTCCAGGTAAGCGTTATGTGTAGGTGCATGTTTTTAACACTTGCATGTGCACATATTTAAGGGTATGCACGGGGAGCGAGGTGAGCCAAGGAGTGGCCCTGGCATGGCTTTGATTATATAAAGGGCCTGTTCAGCACCCAGGCACTGTGTGATGGGCTGAGCCAACGACGGGGCCGCAGCAGTCCTGGGTTGCTGACCTCGCGAAACTGGCACAGGAACAAACGGCTGGGCTTTAGTTTGCACTCACATACTCACGCTTACACAGACTCCTCTGGCCCCTTTCAGCCAGCTGGGGCCTGCGTAGGTGCAGAGGAAGGAGTGCTTTATCACTTGTGTTCGGGGTGAATAAGGAGGGGTGAGGGGGTAGCTACCATGTTACTGAGGTTTCAGCCATAACTGCCATCTGCCAAAGGCGTAGTACATTTGACAACGCTTCCATATTAGTTTAGCTAGCATTCATCTGGACGAATGTAAATATTTTGATTAACCATAATCATAATCTCTCATATTGTTACTCATAGAGTACTACCTGCAGAGATTACATACAAGTTCATAGGAATGGGTTCAATAGCATGTGCAGACACACAGAGCGGTGCAAATGCACACAAATGTACACATATCCCAGGGCGTTTTTAATTAAGCCAATTACAATGCTGACGTTGAAGTTGGGCTATGCATACACACCTACTCACACACACAAACACATGCACAGTGGGACGTAAGTTGAAGAGCTCATATACGTGGAATGACAGCTCTGTACTTTCCTGCTGATCACTGACTCACATCCTACGGACCTCATCATGCAGTTGTCACCTGTTCAACTAAGATGAAACTTGTTTTAAAACAACAGCTTTGTGCAGTGTGTGATGGGGGACCTGGGACAGTCAACATGCTGTAGCCTACTATCAACATGTTGGATGAAATGGTTTTACTGCAGAATATCATGCTGTGTTTGTAGGAAACCATCTTTTTTCCAATACGCGCTTTCCCGTTTGTACGAAATATGAACAAAAATACAAAACCTTTGTTCAGTACAGCGACAGAATTATCATGAGTGTTACACTTGAACTCCATACCATATAATGACCATGGTGAAGTCACGATTTCAAAGGTCAGTTGAAATATATTAATTAGCTCTCGTCCAGAGCGCCGCAAGCTCTGACATCATGGCTTAATCTCTTCATCTTGTTCAGAGACTACATCTCTCCAATGGACCTAACCTGTGCTTACCCCTAATCCTAATCCATCTGGCACTAAACTATACAATATTGCCCAGGTGCAAACGACACCAGACGGGCAGATAATTGCTTCAGGCTGCTGGCATTGATACGTCTGGCATCCTACCTTAAAACTACAACTTAGCGTGTGATCAGAAACGAGACTTGTTATTTCCTTTTCCTTTGTTAGCCTCTGCTTAGTCTGCTCACCTTGTTTTGACCTGCAATCACGTTGTCCTCTGTGGGTCAGTAACTAAAATTTTGAAACTGTGTTAGCTGATGTGAGATGCATGCTGTCAGCTGTGTCTGAGATATCAAACATCCAACCAAACCAAACAAATAGGTTTACAATTCCACCTTTGTTTATTTAAGCAGGTTTTAAGCAATTGAATCACTATGTCCTAACTAAGTTTTACAACAAAATGTAGGTTGGAGTTGTGCTTGATAGATCACTTAACTACAGTATGTAGGCCAGCCCTGGGTAACCACAGTCTGGGTCACCAAATGAGAAAAACAAAGTATGAGCTGGCCTTGACAACAGTAGTCAGTGCTGTTTATTAGTCTTTGTGTGGTTGGTGAATATTCAGGCCATCTTCAGTCTATCTTGTGTGACTCCTTAAAAGGAGTTTCCTACAAGATCACAGGGTTGGTATTCAACTAGAAACAACAAAGAAAGTAGAGTATTAGTGACAGATGAAATTGTTAACACGGATTGTTTTTCTTGTGCTGCAGTTCATAAAAGGACTTGAAATATCTATGACAAAAGCTGAGAAATAAACAGACTGCAGCGCTGCCTGATGACACGACACAAAACAAAGACGTCATTTGTCACATCCACTCCCACAGGTCTTAGGGGTTTACCTTTTACAAGCCCATTATAACTGGCTATTGTGTGGAGATTAACGAGTCAGGCCAGATGATCATGAAGGACAGGCCAGAATAGGACAGACCGCGCAGTCGGAGCAGTGGGTGGACCATCACAACAAGCAAAACTGACCATGTCAGCGCCGCTCACTAAGCCCATTGCTGCCGCATTACGTCTTTGATTAGACAGTTAAAAGGATCAGGATTAGCTTCAAGAAGTCCAAGGCTATGCAGGGTTTAGTTAGACTGAGAGGAGGACAGCTAGGGCAAACATGTGAAGGATAAGAAAATGGTGAGTCCTCTGTCCCTGGTGCACTATGTAGGTCAGTCCCACATCAAAGATCGGTCATTCAGTAAAAGCAATACACCACACTGAGACTGAATCTCTGCGACATAGACACCGAGCAGACCTACTGACTTTGTGAACTGCTTAATAGATTCTGTGGGCAAAGGATCTTGTATGGAGTTGTATCTATTTGTTGAAATAGAACACATGCAGTTATTTAAATCTCTTAATGTGATCACAATGTTTTATTCAACCGTTTTATATTTTAACAGTGGAGAGGTGACAGGAGATAAGAGGAGAGAGAGAGTGAGTGAGGCAAAGGTATACAACAAGGTTTCATGGTTAGCACTGTAACAAATATTGTAAAATGCATTGCATGTGTGTCAGTTTAGCAGCTACCGTATACACGCTCAGTTGCTCATTCTGGGGTACACCTAGTTAAATGTAACACAGGCTAATACAGTCGTACAGTCCTGCAATAAATTCCCCTTTCATAACGGTTATTATGTTCCTTTTGTGTTTAGAGGTGTTGCTTCAAATTGATGATCATTTTGCTGCAGTTTGTGGTATGATCAAACTGTGGCATGGCACATATTTCTGTTACGTTGCCCTCCTCATTTATATCAGTGAGGGCAGGGTTAATAACATAAACCTCTCTCTGTATAATGCAATACAGTCAAACAGCACCACAAACTAAATCATTAAAAAGTGTCAATTTTAAAACCACTGCTTTGTATGTGAAAGTAAACACGGTATCTTTGGTATACACATATTTTATATCAAATGATGTATATGATGTAAAATTTCATTTTACAACATAATATTCTCATATATATTCATTGCTGTACATTTGCTGCATCTGCATTATATGATGATGAACTTACTCAAGGGAATGGGCCAGATAAGCATCATGTACACATTATGGAAAATTCTTGAAAACAGAAAAACATTAAAATTCTCCCTGCATCCTGTGATGAAAAAGACCTTACTGTGTCTTCTGTCTCTTCCACAGCAAAGAGAATCCCAAACAAGCAACAAGAGTCACATCAAGTAAGTAACAAATCTAGTGTGACACAAGGCCTGATTCAATCAAACCTGCCATGGTAAACTTGAAGCTGATGTGTTGGATAGATAGTCCTGACAAATGCATTTCATTCCTGATGCTGGAGACATCTTTGCCACAGTGTAATGCAAAAAGACTTTGAAATGTGTTCTGTATATGTGTTTATATGTATGTGTGTGTAACCCATACACCTCAGTGGCAATTCAGGTGTGTGGCTATATTTAGGCCTTTTGACTATATAGCAGTATTTCTTAAAATCATATGATAGGAAGTCATATGCTTCTGGAACAAGATAAAGAGTATTTGTAAACACTGAACAATACTCTAGTAGCTTTGAAATAAACTGCTGATGAGTCACTGTGATGACGCAAAACAACTGGAAATAGATAGGAGCCTGAGCGCTGAGGTGTACACAGAATCTCTCTGTGCTTGTGTCTGTAGTGTGTGGAATCGGCACAGCTTTTATGATTATGTTGAAATCTGCAATGCAGCACTGCAATGATCTTCGTGTATGTACACAGATATAGTCTTTCATGGTGCGGTAATATGTGTATGCGTTTTCAGGTCAAGATGGTGGGTACGGCTTAGAAAGTGAAGAGGTTATTTTGGCGCCTGAAGATGAAAACCCACTCAGGAGAATACTGCAGGTACACACACTCTTTATTCTCCCCCCTCACTATCTCCACATCAGCGTGCTTTCTTTATCTGTACATACACACACACAGTCACACTGGGATGCCCACAAACAAAACAAAGCATAATCACTCAGCTACACCGCTTGACCTTGGATGTGGGAATATTGTTGGTTTCACATTCACTGGAGGTAAAACATCCTTGCCACCCACACACATAGGACCACTTTCACTGAAAATTCAGTGAAACCATATGCTGTAGCAGCTGATGCATCCAGGCAGGGTTACATATGTCATATGGATTAACTGATTCCTTGCAGTAACCTCACCTAAACTACTGGATTCAGTATAGAGGCTTTTATATATTTTGAAATGTTTACCATACCTCACAATGCCAGTTATAATTCAAATGTTTTATGTTAAACACACAGGTCAAAATAATAATCATTTCATAGCCGATGTGGCTGCTACTTTAAATGTCTTGTAAAATAGTGCTGGATTAGCCCAAATGCTCTCCAATGAGATGAGGCCTCTGAGCAAAGAGATTAAAAAGCTAGAGGGGGTAGTTTCTATCTGCACAGTGCAGAAAAGCAGTCTAACAGCCATCACAGTATTATATGAAAATTCAGAAAGCCCCTGTTTTGTATGGAAAAGACAAGGTTCCTCCTTTCAACCACCTCTCAGCTCAGACGAGGCGAGAAGACTGAACTCTACATATTTTACAACTCCACACACATCAGTGTGACATTTTATGGCCCCAATGAAGAGTCTAAAAGAATGAGTTTTTTCAATTACCCTTTGAAATTGAACATTACAGCATGTACAAGAGGAGGTAAAGAAGGTTGTGCACCATGGACAGCTAACACAGACACATCGTATAACTGGCTGCATACTGTATTTCCAGGGTCACGATAGCTTGAACGTATGTTATGTTGTGTTCCTGTTGCTTGTTGCTGTGTCCTTGTTAAGTGGCTGCAAGAGTCTGCATTTCTAGACTTTTATCTATTTACTGCTTTAAAAAAAAAATCTTGGCAATTTGAGGTCAAGTTCCTGGTCAAATAAAACATGCATAAAAGCACCATTTGTTTTAGTCTTTGTGATGCTTGGTATAATTCACAGAGGAGCAGGAGGATGGAGAACTCATTTACAGCACAGACTTGTGTGGGCCACATCCTTTTAAGTATCCAACCCCTGAAATGAGGCACATCTCATGTGTCAGAATAAAAGTGTGATTGCCCTCTAGTGGGTAGTCAAAAAAAGCAAAACTGCTGCTGCCCACATTTTGTTTGCCAGTTCACTGCAGTTTCTTTTTTTTCTCATACTGAATTCCTTTCTTCATGTGTTTACAGCCTTTTAACTGGCATCAGCCAGGGATGTCTCACAGTAAGAGGAAGCTGCTCCAGTCTCTGATGGGACCTTATGGCCCTTTGAGTGTGTCTTACAATGGGAAGACCTGCATCCTGTTCAAGGCAAAGCGCCTGGCAATCCGTTACAGAAACCATACCTTTATTGATCTGACCGAGAGGGTTTTTAACCCCAACTCACCTGTGGACACTAAAGGTTCCATCTGCACCAAGGAAAAAGCTACGTAAGTCAAATCAACCTGTGGACGGAAAAGGGTCAGAAACACAACTTTGTTCGGGTTAAAGGTTGCAGATACATACAAGACAGGAACGGCACATAAGTCGTGCTAGATAACAATAACAAAAATGAAGAAGAGACAAGACAGCTTAGATTTGATACCTTTTTACTATGAGGGATAAAAATTGAAGATACATAAATGCCAAGTTCAGTATTGCATTAAGGTTTGATATTTGCCATGGCCTGCTGAGAATTCACCCCACCATTAATGTTTATGGTTTTCTTCTGCAACAGGCTTTCACTGAGGTTTGGTGATGTGGAGGACTTGCGAGGTCTAGTAATCAGGTAAAATGCCAATGCTTGCTTGAAATATTTTCGCTAACTACCTTAAACCTTTATATCTACCCTTAGACTTTTCATTTAGTACACTGACTTGTCCATGTTTGTATTAAAACATACATAACCCCTATACATAACCACACTGTCTCTTCTGTCAGGCTGCAGATGTCCAACACTTTTTATGAGGCAGCTGGTCAAAACTGGTTCACACTGGACAGTGTTCACATCCACTACAACTGGACCCAGGAGGCCACGTTCAATGCCAGCGAGGTCTACGCTCCTGCCACTTCATCCTACCATTGCCAGCACGTCAGCAGCCTGCACAAATATGACACTCTGCTAGTGCCCAGCTCCCACACTGACACATCTGCTAACTGGCACATCACTTTCACTGACTTCCAGGTACACTTTTGCACACGGGGCCCAGCCTTTGTTGTGTAACATTTCTTGTTTTGTCTGCACAATCACAGTTATATCATAGTCCTTCTTCTACCCTGGTCCCTACGTGTGCGCATGTGTTTGTTTGCTTGCCAGCCATTTCCTTTTGTGTTCCACCTGTTTGGCGGTCAGTCGGTCTGTCTGTTTACTGTCTGTTTGGCAGTCTGTCATTTTGTCGCTACACTGTCTGTTTAGCCATCTGCTAGTCTGTCTCAACCTGTCCATCTGCCCAGTGTCTCTGTGCCTGGTAAGCCCAGTAAGAACCTCTTTAGTTCTGTTCTAATCTGATCTTTCTGCCCTCTCTCGACTCTTCCAGATCCAGGCCTTCAATGTGCAGTCGGACAAGTTTGCGTCGGCAAGTGACTGTGCCACTTTCCTGACGCCAGCCATCCTGATGGGCTTGGTGACATCTTTGATCCTGCTCCTTGTCTTAGCCTATGCCCTACACATGGTGGTACACCTCAAGCACATCGATCGCTATGAGGAACACAAAGCTACTGTCTACTTTCCCCGTAGTCCAGAGGCCGAGTTGCCAGACAAGAACAGCCTGTGAAGAAAAAAGAAGAGCTGGAGGATGAAAGGGGAAGAGAGGGAGAGAGAAAGCTGAGAAGCAAGACTGAGGGGAGAGCAGGGGAATACAAGAGTGAAAAAGTATCCTCCACTGAATATTTGTTCAACAAAAACTCAACTTTGCCTGTTCATATGAAAACCTTGTACGTCTTAACTACTTTAAGTAAATGCAGACCGTGGATGGATACTTTTTCTTCTTTCGTCATTGACCTGCATCTTGGCCTCCAGATTTTGAATAAGGCCTTTGGATGTTCAAGCCTCTCCCTGAGAGATGGTTCCTGATCCTAATGTCAAAGGTCAAAGACAGCCCCAGGGCCCTGAAGGGCAACAACTTATACAGGCCTTTACCCCAGCCAGTCACTAAAACCCCAACAGGCTAGCAACTGTAGCTAATACAGCTAACATCAGATGCTCCTGATTAAATGTATGTATTACATGGCTCACAAGTGTCATATTACAAGCTTTCATCATCACACACATTGTCCTCCCAGCTTTCATTACAGTGTACTTTGTCTAATACTGCTACAAGAAATATATACTTCAAACAGCCAGTTTTATCGCTGAAATAGCCGTATTAGCTGCATGCTACAAAAAGCTGGTCTATCTGGGCTAGCTCAGTGTTTCCTAATAATAAGGATTACAGCGAGTCTTGCATGAGTTGCAGTTTAAAATAATCAAGTATGGCACAAAGTAGAAGGAGCTTGAAAAGCTTTTGAGTGCAAGAGAAGGGAAATATTGGGAACCACTGGTCTAGCATCTGGCTGGAGTGAATGGACCAGCGTTACTGGCCCTTCAGAGCTTCTGGCGTCTCTCACCTCACCCCTGAACAAGACTGCTGCTTGGGACTTAACTGTGAAACGGCCTTTTACAGACCAGCCAGAAAAAAGGGGGTTCTATAAACTAGCACAACATTGGTTAGCTGCGAAAGCGCTAACACAAACTATTAAAGACTATACAAGGAACTATGCTGCACAAGACGGCCCGTCTGAGGGCACGGCAGGAATGCGGGTCTTGGGACGGCTTGACTCTCTAAGAGTCAAGTGTTTGGACAAGAGAGGCCAAGGATCCTCCATCCACATCACTGGATTTGACTGCCAAAGTGAAGCTACAAAGGAGTTGCCATAAAATATGGTGAGAAACAGAGTGAGACAATGTGAAAATGAAAGCTAACCATTACAGCTATGTACAAAACAAAAAACACATACATGTACAGAAATGTCACTCTGCGGAGGTCTTTTTTTATATACAGTGTAATCATGAAATACTATTAGGTACAGGATGACTATGCTAATCCTCATAACCAAAAGGATATACAAAGCTGTAGATACATTAAGGTCTCTATATGATCATAGCTGTTTACTATCTTCAAATATTGCACAACTAATAAACATAGGTACAAGTAAGACATTGTGCTATGAGGATTGGTGAAAGTATCAATGCATATGATTTTTTTCTACAAAGTATTAACATGTTACATTGTCTGTCTATTTGTTTTAAGCTGGGCCAGACAATGTAAGGTCCAGTATCATCAAACTGTAAATTACAGTAAAAATTCCTACCATAGAAGGACGATACTATGGAATGCCGTCCACCCACTGGGACTTATAGATGCCATTATTATGCCGGAAGCCACACTAGCAGCAGTAACAGCATCAGTAAGTCATTTCTACTGATTAAAACACTCAGCATGACAGTAAATAGATATCTTAACATTCGATATGGCAGTTCTGTCAATCTGTAGCAGTGTGAAATGTGTTCTTTGGTCATAAATGTATCCTACAAACTATGAAATGAGTGGAGGCAGTTCGTCCAAGGACCAACTGATGTAGAGTGAAGAATAAATGATATTCAGAGGAAAAGGTGTGCCGTCTATATGTTAATATGTTAATGTTTGCCATGGACACTGATCACATATTCTTCTAGGTTCTCCTCTCGGTAATTAATTAAAATGCATAATGGATTTCCCAACATTTTAATCATGTTGTTAATTGTACTTAACCCAGAACTTTCCAGCCTAGTGTCTAGGTCTTCTGCCAGCACTGTCTCCCCTCCTGAGCACCATCTGCTCTCTCCTCTCACCTCACTCTCACCTAAAATGTCAGTGCCCCTGACTGGGACAGTTTACCTGCCGGCACCTGTCCAGTCAGACGCCTTCATGCATACTTCATAGCCAGTCATAGCCATATGGTCATTTGTGATTTCAAAGCAGAGGCCTAATGTCATCTCTCACATACTTACGAAACATACATCTGTATCCAAGACCCTTCACAGTTTCAACAATATTTTCATTTTCACATCAGATTAACAAAAAAAAAAAAAGTCTCCTTGTGTAAATTACAATACTGATTATTCATGAAGTATGTCAGGCTAATGCTAATGTCAATCTTTCATTTTTATTTTCAGCTGCTAACTTAGATGTTTTCAATACAAACATAAGAAAAACTGGATTAAAAAAAAGTTGTATTTATCTTTATTTTATTTCTTTTTTTCATGTTATATGAAAAAACGCAATAAAGATATTGGACAGAAAAAAAATGGCGAAAAGAAGCAAAAACAATCCCTGCAGCAAAGATAACTTTGAACTTTTCTTAAAATTCTGACACACTTTTACTTTTGCTATACAAACATTTGCGAGCGGTGGTTCAGTGGTTGAAAACTAATGAAATTAAAACAGTGTTTGTTACATGTACAATATTACAATTTCGATTTCAGGAAAGAGTAGATTTATGGATATAAAAAATCCATAAATGCAGGACGGATAAGGTTTCTATCACTTCCTGTTTCTTCGTCAATCCCGGAAGGAGTAGTGTCTTCTCGTTCTTCCCTCGTGGGCTCAGGTGACAGGAGCCGGGTATGAGGCGAGGCGGCTGGCGTCCGCCCAAAAACGAGGACTACACCTGCTGGTAACTCTGCATGTTTCCTTTATTGTGTCGTTGTGGCTGGTTATTATCACTGTTATGAGCCACCGAATAAACAGTAATGTTAGTGCAGCAGCTTTATTGTACGGGAACAGGTCTACAATGCTAGTACAGCCACATTTACACCTTGACTAGTTAGCATGTTTTAAGCTATGTCAAAACATCTAGTTAGCACGGTGTTGTTTTTGTTGTTGTTGGTTTCACATCGGCCATTGTTGGCCACTTGTTGGGTCTCTACTGACCCATGCCGTGGCTACAGATGGCTACAGCTGATATTATTAGTTGAATTCGTAGATGGACACCCATTTGTAGCTTTTAATAATGTTTTTTAAGTTTAAGCAGGAATTCACAATGGTCCAGCTTTTCACATCGTGAATACAGGTTGAACTTTCTGCTTAGATTTTGTAGCTTGGCTTTCAGGAAGTAGTGATGGTTCGTAAGTTTTCTGACATTTGATCATTTAATAATCCACTGATTATTAAAGGGAGTTGTGGTATATATTGCTATGTAGAATTATCATCGGCTACAGGCCTTAAAGTACTCATGTGATGTGATCTAATAAGGAAATAGGGCCTCTATGTGACAAGAGCCACAAAATGGAGGATGGTGGACTGGTCATATAGTTGATATCGGAAATTCGTGCTGCACATTTCTACAGATGTTTTAGGGCTTTTGGCCCCTGGGGATCTTGTTTGTCAGCCTTAGACCCAAGGCAATCTGTATGTTAGTCCATCATTCATCCACATAAGTTACTCAGACCAAAAGGAGAAATGGGTTGTGACCTGAGTTTTGTGTTAGTGATGTTTCCATCTTAAAGACACCCTGAGACCAGAAAATGTATCTCAAATGGGCTACTTGTTAACCTCCCAGTCTTAGCCCAAACCCCAGCCAGTCGCCTCTGAGCTCCAAAACCTAATCTGATCACTTTACCAAAACATATGACACTGGGCGAAGCACCTTTGTTGGTCCTATGTTGATTGGACTGTACCAAGTAATGTAACTAAATTTTCTCTTCTACTTGATCAGTTGTTTCTATGCATTTGGTGCAGGAAAAATGCTGACATGTGCTAGTTGGAGCCCAGGCTTTAGATCTGTCATTATTTTGTTCAGTGAACCTTGTGTTGTAATTTAACAGATCACTTATAAAGAGTTATATATCTTAAGATACTCATCAGAATGCTTTTAATGTATGTTTTGTTCAGATGCTCAGTGATGTTGTCTTTGGAGTGCAATAACATGGAAGCACTGTGTACAGTGGGTCGAAATGTAGTTGTAGAGATGTGATGCTGTGGACCGAACTACTCAACTGTCATTATTTTTGGATGATATTTTCTATGACAGGATGGTCATCAAGATTACACAGATGTCTTGTAGCCATGGATGTATTCTATGATTGAAGCAAACTGAAATGTGTTGCTTTCCAACAGTTTCCAATACAGTGATTCAGAAGCAGGAGGATTTTAGTTGCTTCTCTGACTGAACATGCAATTCTGCAATATCTCCACTAGAGGTCAGGATAATAATGTCTTTGGTAATGTGCATCCTGTGTTGCCAGACAGTTGTAAAATGCACATTGCTCAAAGAGCAGAGAGCAGATACTGTGGCTTAGTGAAGAGTTTTTTTTTTGTTCTATAGTTTTTCAAAGGTATTGAAGGTATTCTCAAAAGTTTTGTCTGTCCTTAAAAAGCCCAATATTTCCTTTTTTGAACATAAAAATGTGGTGTGTATATATTTTCAGATGTAATTGAAGAGTTTTAGTTCATGGTGAAAATCTACATTTTGTTAGATTTTCAATCATAATGTAAAATAGGCTTGTTTTCCTCTTAATATGCCTTCAATACTGTAGTTCTATGGAGGAGTCCCCGAATGTGTTACTCGATGTAACATGCTCTAGATGTCAGTGTTTGCTTGAGTGTGTGTTGGCCACGTCTACACCGATGTCATAGTGCCAAATAAATGCATTATAATACATTAAGATTTGAACCAACATTAACCAGTTTTGAAGGCGAAGGGACAGACAGAATTCAAAAGATTTTATTTTTGGCAGTGAGTACCATGGCATCAGTAACTTGTAATGTGACTCAATCTGTATATTATATCGAACGACCATATTGTATATTCCAACATGAAAGTGCTGAAGCTTCAGATCAAACTGAGCAAATAATGCATCAAAAAATATTTCAAGGAGGAGGAAAATAAGATTTATCAAAAGCTTTGAACAGCTGGGGCAAAGATTCTCTGTGTTGACAGTGAAGCCAAAGACTTTTATTTGACCAAACTTCCCTCAGTGATCCATAATTTCCCTTCTTCTCTGAGACATGAACAGAAGAGTCATGTTTAGTGTTTGTTGTTAATCTCTCCCTGTGCAGAACTCCAGAGCGAGGATCCTCAGAGTGCTCAAAGCTGGGGATTCGGACTTTGTGGCTGCAGTCTGTGCGAAGACAGATAGGCCTGCCTGTTTTATATGTAAAGCTGCCAGCCAGAAAGCATGGGCCCGCAGGGTACTCCGCACAACTCCTTTGTTGCAGCCAAACTGTGGCGGGGTCCCACTGTCTAAGCTGCTTTGCATTCTGAGTGCACAAGAGATGGGAAGGACACTAAGGATGGTAGGTGGGTAAAGTTGGACATTTTTTGGGAATCCATGTTGTCATGCTTCTTACACAGCTGGCTGGGGCCTGGACGGCAGCCTCCAGTTTACTACACTGGCATCTCTTTCTCTCTTATCCTTCAACCTTTTGAGTTTTATCCACTTTTTATTTTATATACCTTCTTTGGTGTGTCCGCCACGGCAAATAGATAGAGATAATATTTCTCAGCCTCTCGGAGGCTGGGATTATTCTAAACTGTCAATCATTGATTCGGCCCAATGGGGGACTTTGATGTGTGTTAGGGCTCGGTGAGTTGTCTATTAATTGAACATCACAGTTGAGCCAATCACAGCCTCTGAGTTTCTCAGCCTCTATCAGCACAGCAGCAGTGAATGGCCTCATTTTAGCCTCTTGGGCATGTTATCATTGCAAATGAGTTGGTTATCAACAAGACAGCCTAGACTATGGGGCTTAAACAAATAAACAGTCCAAGGGTGGATAAGAGGAGTTCCGTAATGTGCCGCTCTACAGACGTGCTTGGTTGTTTTATGAATGTGTATGTGTATTTTGTTTTGGTTTTTGGGTACAGATCGAGTACTGTAGAGGTAAATATTTGCTGTCTATAAAAGGCTAAAGATGGATTGCTGTGACAGTTGTGTCAAGTGATTGTACTGCGTTTCAAATCTAGAACAAAACAATGATAAACTATAATGTAATCAGTGAAAATACAGCGTTCAGTCACTTGATTTGTAGCCGTGTTGCACAGTAGCAGTAAAGAGAAAGCTGTCTGGATTTACCCAGTCACACTGTGATTCCCCCTAACGTGGGGCATGGATCTGGTTCTCTAGGCAAACAGTTTGCATTTGAAGGATGATTAGAAAATATACATTTTAATAAGGTGCAGCAAGGCAAGGCCAACCAGACACAAGAAAATTATAAAAAAAAAGAGATTGCATATCTGAAATAAGCTGATGATGGAAGGAGGAAATATAAGAGAGACAGAGAATAATGGGGGTAAGGGGAGGACTTGTAACAGCAAGGTGTTTTTTCTTTAATTGAAGTGGCAGGGGAATGTAAAATGGAATGGGGTGCTTTGGGCAAATCAATTGTGAACATATTGTGGATGTGGAGCACTTTAGTGCCATTTTAATCTGCTACACAAAATAATGCAAATATCACAGACTGGCTGCCTGTTGTTTTTCCACATAATGAAGCCACCTCTCCCATCAAGTCTTTTCTTTCAGGCAATCAGACTGCTGCTTGAGTCATTTCACACTGTTTGAAGATGGAAAAGAAAAATCTGCTCCCTAATACAAAAGTCAGACTCTCTGCACAATTTGTACATTGGTTGTTGTTGTTTTTTTTTAATCTTTTACTCTTATCATAGCTTTGGACACCCCTCAGCCCTACGTCACCCCTATCTATCCTCCTCTCATTTCTCAGTCTATACTCTCTCTTTCCCAGTCTTCTATTTTTAGAGAGAGTGCCTTTAATTATGCATGTTGTCATAGTGCTTTTAGTATTACTGTCGTTTCTTAAGACGGGTGTGTATCTCTCTCACACTCAGTGCAATCCCTGCTTTCTGTTTGTTTACTTAGCTTCCTTTGCATCTGAGCGTAACCTCAGTTGCAGGACACACTGTAAAGTGTAAGGTATGAGATGCGTTCGCTCTCAGGAGACCAGTAGTGCAGACATGACAGTGTGGGAAATCTGGATAGATTAACGTGCACGCATACCTGCACAAACGTATATATTCAGATCTTAACACAGTGACATCCCTTTGACCTCTTGTCAGACCTTATGTAGTGATTTATAGAGTAGTCTGTAGTATTTTTCTTGTTACTAAGTTATCAAAAATTTACTCATAAACGTCACTGAATGTGCATCAGAAGTGTGTGGCTTAAATGAATTCCTATTTGCAGTATTTGACAGTGAGCAGAGGAGGAAAATCCATGCAAAAATATGTGTAAACCAGTTCTGTGTAGTTAACATGGCGCGCCGTGAGACAGCTGAGAAGTCGGCCTGGCTCTCGCATTTCCTCGCAAACTGAAGATGTGGAGAGCCATGCTGATTTGTCACCAGGACGACGCTTACAGATTTCTACCAGGACGCACTCTTAAACACCAGATTATATGGCCCAACAAATCCTCCTCTTTCTCTGCCTCTGTCGTACTGTGCTCCACTTGCTTTCAAATTAGTGACCTGTCTTTCTTAATCCCCTTCTTCATTTTTTTTAATTTATGCCTCAGCCTTTTAAAAGAAGATGGCTTTCTCCTGTCTCTTCCTGTCTCTCTCAAGTCTTCCCTTCACCTGTCTTCTCCAACCCCATCATTTTTTATCTCCCTGAAAGTCTGTGTTTTTCTTATTCTGCTCCTCTTTCTCTGCGGTTTATTTCATCTCCCCTCCGACCATCTCAGCCCCTCCTCGCCTGGGCGCTCCATTGTTTTGATATATGACCTAATTACTTGGCTAATTGAGGTTCCTGTAACTGCCACACAGTTTGGTGGTGAGGAAGTATATCCCATACATGTGAAGGTCATGGTCCATGTCATCGTTCACCAATTGTCCTGTCTTTGTGCTCAGTGTGGGTCACAGGCAAAGGTAGAGTTACGGCTTAAACACATCAGCAAATGAGTTTTGAATCACACAGAAAATCACATAGACAATAATCCCAGTATTTCTTGGTTTCATGATGTTCTTTGTCAACTGCTGTGTGGTTGGATCAGTGGTGCCATGTTCCCTTGGACATTATGGGACTTACAGTCTTTCGTTAGCTCATTTCTCTTTCATAAATGGTTTGGTGTTCTTATTCCTATCTCTGAGCAAAGGAAATGACTGCTGCATAATTGGTTTTAAAGACAATTATGTTCACTAATATGCATCCTATTTTGTAATTTTTTTTCGATGACAGATTATCTCTGGTGTTCTACAAGATAGGTCATTTTTTTCTTTGGCTTCTTTCTGTTACTATTGACAGCTCGTCAGTAGCTCCTAGATGCTGGACTGTGATCTGCAATACTTCCTCTGTAGTTTATTTAATTACCGCAGTTTTGTTTAGCTTGAAAGAATTTGTGACATGAACACAAACAAAATTATACAGAAAATGGCATTATCTTTTTAAAGATGGTGACATTCAATAAACTCTTGTTCGAATGTGTGATAGTCAAACTAGTCATTTTTTAAAAATTTGTTTGAGTCAGTGTATATCTCTTACCTTTTAAAAAAGTTGAATGTTGTAGGTATCCCTTGAAGAAGGCCAGGACTGCCTTGTTTCTTGAATGTGTGATTAAGATTGTATTGTATGCAGAAATTGACTTGACTGTGTAATACATGTCCAGCAAAGTTCACAAAGTGCAAACGAAAAACAGTAACAAAAAAAACAACACACCCATGATTAATTATTGATTTAAAGGCTTAAAGACTTAAAATGTATCTGGTAATTTTCTCCTAAAGGCTTTGGGGCCCTAAAAAACTGTATTCTGCTCATGCCTCAGGCCAGCCAGGCAGATATTCTTAGGTGAAAAACTCAGAGGAGGTGGGAACATTAATCACAATAGATTTGCTGAACTTTTATCACTCAGAAACTTCTTTTCTTCTTGCAAACTAAAATGTAGATGAGTATACCTTCTCTACTCTGGCTTAGTTTGTTACACATCTAATAAATAATGAGCAATTTCCCAAATGTCCCTGTAGGGAACATCTTTCTCACCTCTCCTAAATGGGTTAAAATGGTATCTAAAAATCGACGGCAATTTTCTAAGGAGTGCATGCCAGTCTCAGAAATTAGGTTACCTTTCACCAGCACCCCAGGAATCTCTTAAGAATCCAAGCAATCTTGGAGCATAAGCTTTTTAATCATCTATTCAATGCAGTGTTCTGTATGTTGACAGCCGCTGCTGAAAAGGATTTCTCCCAAAGGCTTCGTTTGCCTTCCAGCTGCTTCAACCTTCCTTTTCAAGTAACCTCCTTGTACAAGTTCAGTCAGCCTTTACCAATGTTGGAGATCAAATGTTTCATTCAAGGACTTTTTTTCCAGTATGACAGGAAAGCCCAGTAATCAGTCATTTCCCTGTCCTGGTTTCACAGGTGTCACACCAGGTAGCAGCTCACCTCTCTCAGCCACCGGCTGCAGCCGCCCCCTGCTGTTCATCATGGTGAGCTTGTCCTTGTTTTCAGAGCCCATGAATCTTGCATGCAGTGGATATTTTGAATCGTGACGGTGCATATTCCACAGCCAGCCATGTTCCGTCTCATCATCATATACAGTTGTCTGTTTCTCTGCCAGCGCTGATGGAGGAAAGTCTTTGGCATCTCATTATTAATTGAATTAAGCAAGGTATTTCAAGAGCAAGGTGAGTTCCCTGCCTGGTAACAAAGAATTATTTATGGTGTGCTTTGAAATTCACAGCCACTAATGGGATCTGAGCCCATCACTGTCCATACGGATGAGAACATCCATGCTCACCGACAGACGCAATCTGCTGCCTCCTGCCTTCTAGTGTAAATACAAACCAGTCTGGACAGAGGTGCATACGCTCTCCCATGATTAACTCTAAAATACACAATATGTTACTAGTCTTCTATTGTTTTAGTTACCTGGTTGTGGTGACCATATATGGGGATTCCTGATGCTGTATTATGAAGGCTTTTCCAAACTCATACTTATCACTATGATGCTAAAACACCAGCCAGATTGAAACAATATCCTCTAAAATAATAAATGACAGGGCATGATTTTGTCAGTGGTAATCCGAGAAAAAACCATGCAGCGAAACCAAGATAAGAAAAATTAAGTAAATTTATACAGTACAGGATCTGCTGCAAGTGATGCTCACTGTAGTATCAGCATATGTAGTTCAATCATGCTAACGCGCCTACCCTACTCCACTGATCCTGTATTCTGTAGAGGTGTGCAGAACTGACCTTGGTGCTAATGAGCTGTGAGAGAAACAGAATAGCTGGTAGGCCTGGGGTCAAACTAGGGACAGCACAAAAGGAAACATGGCTAATGTCAAAGCTCTCAAACTGGTCAAAGCCCTCCGTGTAGCTTTTTGAAATGTTTGAGATGTCTTTCTATCTCGGCTCAGTAGATGTTATCAGTGCAAACACACACCACAGAGTAGCTGCCGAGTGCACATGAAATACATCTCCTGTACACACGGCAACAATACAGATCCTGTGTAAACCCACTTCCATGGTTAATTGGTTCTTTGATTCAGCATATTTGCCGCATGATGCGGTGGGTTTTGAACAATAGTTTCACAAGGTTAAAACATAAGCATGTTATGTGTTAAATTCTCTTTTCAAAATAAATTGTGGTGCAGAACGCAGCGTAAGATAACGAGCTACAGATTTTATACAGGAGGGGTTTTGAAAGCCATCACTATCGAAAGAGGAAGTGCACCATTATAGATGTCATGGTGTCCTTTTTCCTCCACTGTAATGCCAGGTACAGCCCCGTTACCACCAGCCTAGGTACACTTTGCTCTCCGAAATCAGGTGTGATTACAGCATTCAGAACTGAGGAAATGGAGGGTTAGAGGGGGTCGTGGGCGTGTGAAGATGGAAAGGAAGGCCGGGTCATTAGACTTTGATGTTTTTTTTTTTCCCCCCTCTGATGTGACCCATGACTAATCCCACACCTCACGTTTTTGCATGGTGTGTGTGAATGTGTATGCAGGACTTTATTATTGGTGAATATATTAATACATCTATCCAGAAATGCATTACTTTGTTTGTCCTCTATTAATTTCAGGTCTTGCCCACTACATTAATAACCTCCACCCCATGGCAACTGCATGCTCTGCGTTGGTTTCAAGGTTGACTTTACCATGTACAAAAAAACAACAAAGTCAACAACCCCTTGCTAAACCAGACATGAGTCTCCTACCTCACCACCCCATCCATTCACAACGTCTCCTGTGACGTGCCTCTGGCCCTTGCATGAATCTATCATTATGAATTTCCTGGTCAAAGTGGTGGGCTTCTAGCTAGGTAATAAATCTGCTACCTTTCATATCGATGAAGAATCTCACTGGAATTGTTTTTGTCGTCCTGAACCAGATGTGTCTTTTTGATCATGGATAGAAACTATTATGACAACAGATTGGGAATCATGAGGGGCTAAACGGATGGTGTACAAGTTCCCATGGGGCACGAGTGAGGATTATTATCTTGTCTCCAAGGAGGTGAGACAGAAATAATCAACCCATAGGGAATATATAAGAAGAATTTGTGTTCAGTATTTATTATCATTATCATTGGATTGTTGTTTACTGTGGAGCTATTCAAGTATGTACTTATTTACATATCCTAAATTCAAGTGTCCCATGTTATGCCTTTACATTACCACGTTGGATATAAAATCACCATTTACACTGAGACTTAACCAAATAAGTAAACTAAGCAAGAAAATACCCAGGAAGGCAAAGGAGATCCCTGTCACTCTCTGAAAACTTCCTTGGACTAACCTGCACATATATTTCTCTTTATCCCATGCTGTAGAATTTTACGCTCAGGAAGTCTCAAGGGAGACTCTGGCCTTATGGGTAAGCGCCCATTCAGTTCTTTCACAGCTGATAGTTTAGTGTTATTCTTTGCAGTTGTCCAGGAATAAAGAAGTTGTGTTATGTCATCTTACCTCAGGGGAGATGATGGTGAATTGGTCGCTGGCGATCTTGTCTCAACGCTGACGCATCATCAAACAATGCCTGATATATTGTGAGCATGCTGAGACAGAAGAGGGAAAAAACGAGGACATGGGATCAGAAACAAGAAGGTTAATGCCACATTATAATATAATAATTGTAGTAGCCTACATTAAGATAAGTACATGGGTTCCACAGTATCATTGTCTGACTTTGTCAATACTTGCCGCTCAGTACAGCGTGCATTGCAGTCACGGCCAAACGATCTTATGTTTTTATCATCATTAATCCTTACTCAAGATGGTTTTATTACTTTGAAATGATGACATCAGGATTATAAAATTCAGCTGTAAAATTCAGCTTTACAGCTGTATGAATTGCCTCATTGCTATGACTCAGCTGTTACAATGTAATTTTATTAGTTCAATGTTGAATGAAACACTGTAGTAAGCACCCCTAAATGCTGTTGGTGCTATATACACTGTTACTTGTTATGAATAAGTAGCAGCTCTTTGCAGATTCAGCATTTTGTTTCCCCTGATCCAGATACTACAAATGCATAGATGTCAACGCTTCCAATATATCAGATCTTTTCCATACATTAACTACAAAAGAAAAACCTGGATGTGTCCCTTTAACCTGGGCCATGGCTGATCCCTCCACTAGGTTTGTTGCAAAATCAGCTCAGCAGTTTTTTGTGTAATCCTGCTGACAAGTAAGCAAGCAAACAGACAGGCAAAGGTGAAAACGCAACAACCTTGGTGGAAGTAATAATGAACTAAAACTTAAAGGGGACATGTTATGGAAATATCACTTTTTGAAGGCTCTTTGACATTTGGGTGTTTGGCTTGCCCTCTGGCCTCCAAAATGTGAGAATTGACAAAAAAATCTGTAATTTTTCAGGCTCCCTAGTTTGAAATCCATGTGGTTTTACGAGCTTTTCCCTCGGTTGTCAGACAATGATGTCATTTGTTTTCGAATTTGCATAATACCACCCCTACCTGTGAGTACTGGTAC
>OMNW01013898.1:33251-46606 GCA_900303245.1 Selene dorsalis
TGAGGTCGGGTGGGACGCACACTTCATGAAGAACTCCTACACACACACACACACACACACACACACGTGCTTTTACAGATTTCTGTAATTATGACAGATTGTCCACCTGGTCTGCACCAGACTCGATTGCATGCAGAAAGTAAACGTAAGCCAACTTCGTAAAGGGGCGGGACTAGTAATATTAAGCACATTAACGTGTGCGGCATTGTGTGAAGGACTGTCTGTGACTTGCTGCTGTCCACATCAATCATCCTGCCGGTTGTTTGGGTCCACCCTGTCTGCTGTAGGTAAAGATGGCTCTTATATAGTAATACACTGAATATGAGAGAGGACATTGAGCCCATTACCGCGGCTCCATCAATCACACCTGCCTCCTTCCATGTCCCAAACCTCTGCATGCTCAGATTATTCTCTGTATATTAGACTGACACCTTTCTTTCTTTCTTTCTTTCTTTCTTTCTTTCTTTCTTTCTTTCTTTCTTTCTTTCTTTCTTTCTTTCTTTCTTTCTTTCTTTCTTTCTCTGACTTTGTCTCTTCAGTGCCTCAACCTTTCCGTCAACTCTTTCACCCATATGTTTTTGCATCTTTGTGTCTCCCCCATTTATTTTTCTCCCCTTCCCTCTCGCACTTCCTTTCCAAGTTTCTCCTCCTCTCCCTCCATCCCTCTGCTTTAATAATGGATAGGATGCAGCTACGGCACTAAAGAATACATGGGAGGGGATCTTGGGACACGCCACCAGAGTTCGGAGCAAGTGTTGGTGCCCACACCCTCAAAAAATAGTTCTGCTGGCCCAGCACAATGTCCTGCACTCACTGCACTCTCAATGTGTCCCAAGTCACCCCCTCTGCCTCTACGTCAACTCTGCCGACACAGACACTCACACAAACACACACTTCGTTTTACTGTACAACACCCCATTTGCACAACACTTCTCATGCACTGTGAGAGTGCTGCCAAATCCAGCTCAGTGGGACAACAGCAGCCCCTCCTCTCCATGACCTTCACCTGCACTTGCTATCATCTAACACAAACACATTTGCTAGCACACTGTACAGTGGGGAAAAGGGTCAAGCACAAACAACAATAAGGAAACTACACATTAGTACACGCATGCCCTTTAGGTAGCCCTTTGTTGTCGCACACTGAACTCTACACACTTTACAAAAACTTTTCGCATTCTTGTGCGTATTTATTTTCAGTCGTGTCTCTGTTACATGCCGTGTTATGCATTTATTGACAGGAGGCCTGAGCTGGCTAATGTGCACATGAGGAAATGCTGAGCACTGAGTAAGTGACAAGCGATTACTTAGACACAGAGGATCAGTATGGATCCATATTGAGCTGTATTGATTAGATGGTGTTATTGACATATGCAGTAACAAAGACAGATAGTCCATGGAAGGTAAGAGGGTCACATTAGTCAGATTGAGGAATTGTTGCATTTTCAATCAGAGGCAGCCTGTTGTTCAGCTGAATGTAAATAGTTAAATGTTTTGAGGCTTTGATAATGTAACTGTGGCTTAGAACAATGGTCATAATATGACACCGTTTCAACTTCATTGTTAAATCACCAAAGTTTAATTTATGTCTGGCAGTGCTTTAGGATGTGTAGTGATGCACACAGAAACAGATGATTAGGAAATGCTTCATTTACCATTGACCCAGACATTACAACAATCTTCTTCACATGCTGCTTTTCGAACATATGCTTAGTTTTTTTTCATTCGTACAGCAACAGGGAATTCTTGAATGGCTGCTTCTGGATTTTTAAAGCTGTTGTCAAATCAGGTGGAAAAATGTGATTATTCATTGATAACATACGCCAGACAAAAAAAAAAAGTCCAGTTGTTTTTATCTGACAGCAATAAACGAGGAGTCTGATTAATAATGAGTCAGTTAATCAGTGCAATCAATCAAGTTGATGCCTTTGTGAATGCAAAGATGCATTGAGGTAACTTATAACATTATTTCGCTTTGTTTGATTATTGAACATTCGTGCAGTGAACAGAAGGTTTGCAGCCTTATCACTTTGTTTAATGTTTTTTTTTATTAAGAGTGAGAAAGAGGAGAAAAGTCTGAATCCTTTTTCAGTAGTTCCTTAACGTGATAGTTTGGGTTATTTGGCGTGGGGAGGTGTGAAGTACTTAGTGTGAGTGAAAATCATTAGTAGCCAGTTGATATTAATGATAGTGGGGAATTTGTGGCGCTGATAGTCTAGCAGTGTTGGTGGCGGTGTGAATATAAGGGGAAACACTGCTCTTTCAAGCTAAGAGAACAGTAGTATAAAACACTGCAGGATAACAGGATTAGGTTATACTGACAAAAGACTATAAACATACACAGACTTCTCAGCAAACAACCTAAATTTGCAGTGGGCATTTCAGGCTGAAACATTTTCCATTTTCTTTGTAATATGCTGATGGTGCTCAGATTTCAGTGTAACCAGTGACACTCCATGGATTAGACCTGCCTGGTCTCAGTAGTACAAGAATGATTTTAGCCACAGCATTTCTCTCCAATGATAATGAAAGTGTCTGGACGATGGTTTACACTAAGCTTCTGTGAGATAATGCGGAACTTGATATTCACGGAATGAACACCAAAATATCATGATTACTATAATCAAATAACATAGACTACTATCCCTGTTGAGTGCCTGACAATTTTGTTGATGGCGTTTTCTTTTTTAACATTTCTTTCTAAACAGTCCATCATCCTTAGATTATATTTTATGTTTTTCTCTTATTTCATATCAGTTATTATTTTCATGTGTCTCAGTTAAACTTTGCAGTCTCTTCTGATTAATGTTTCATGGATTTTCAAAAGTGTTCTTCTCCACTCTAGGTGGTACATTTATTTCCTCAATTTCTTTGTGAGCCTTTCAAAGCAAATTCAAATGAAACTGCAAAACTCCAAAAAAATGTAACTTCCCATAATAAATCTGCAGTTGCAAGGATGAATATCGCCTTTATACATCCACCACAATGTTTTGCTCTCTCCCTTCACTTTCACGCTGGCTGCTGCTAGAATCAATTTGAGACTGTGAGAATGTATGGAGGGGAATAGGGAAGCAGCAGGCCACACTGAACCTGCTGCTAAGCATGAAAAATGTTTTCCAGGACTCTGCCGAATCCCACTGAATGCAGGCAACTACAGATAGACTGTGGACTATTAATCAGTTCCATGTGAACAGATTAGACCTGCTCTTGGTGCTATTATGTTTTTGGTGAGGTGAATTATGGCTGTATGAAAGAAGAAGTGGAGTGGGAACGGTAGTGAGGTTATTTGTTGTACTTTTTGCATAAGTGTAGAAAGTATTTCCGTTTGCTTCATGAAAAAATCATTTTAGAATGGATAAGTTTCTCTGCTGGTTATAGGAGTGTATGCATCTGTGGCTATGCATAGGTAGGAGGGCATGCCATCATGACAGGGCATGTGAGGACACTGAAAGATGGCCGTCATTAGAGGGAGCAGGAATTTGGCACCCAGTCTGAGGGGCAATGGTGCATACCCAACAGACGCAGTGCACCCTGGGACAAACTCCTGAGTGTCGTTACGCCATAAGGCCTTGTGTGTGCGCGTGTTAGTACAGCTGTTATTATACTCTTCCTCTCAATATCCCTCAGGCAGCCTTTAAACAGTCTAGCACTACAGAGGCACACACATACACACACACATTCAGGAGCTGGGGGGGGAATGAATCGAGTTAAGGAGCTAAATGAGTGAGGTGCGTAAATGGTTAGATTATGCTGAAATATAAAAGAGCACCATTGCCTTTGCTCACAGGGAGGATGTGAGTGAACCAATTATTTTTTAAAAGAGATTTTCAACAAGACTAGGTCAAAACCTAGTATGTGGCTAGACCGCCTATGGTCAAATTAATTTGATAACAGCGATGTCGTCTGACAGAATCACCAAACCCATAAAGGAAGGACAAAGACTGAGACTAAGTTTTTTTTTTTTCTCTCCAGACATTTGTCTTTATTAGAGTTAGACTGAGAGCACAAACGGGTCACGGGCCAGACTTGAACTCAGGCTGAGGAGATGGCAAAGATTTTTTTTGTCTCTCACACAGCTTGCGACCTTTGTCTAGGAGCCACAGTAGTTAAGCTTTTATTTAGTTTAACTCCAGACCATAATCTATTTTATTAAAGGGCTTAATGTTGAATTCCCTCAGTTTAATACGTAGAATTGCTCAGTGTTGTTAATGCAATCGCCTCCTCTCTCCTACTCTTTGTGTTTAGTTATTTCTCTTACTTCTTCTGCAGTAATCGTAAACATACTTGATTTGGCATAATGGAGGTGAGGCTCAGTTTGCTGGAAGTGCTCCTCTGCTTCCCTGCAGTTCCCGAGCAGCCGGGAACCAGAGCAGCTCGGTAGACGTGCCATCACTCTGTCATCAACATTTGTAGGGCCTCACTATTACAGTTAAAACCAGAAGTTGATAAGTTAGGAAAGGGATAACATCTGATAATTCCAGACACATTGTGTCATTGTTTGTCACCTGGTCTGTTGGTAGGGCAACCACTTGGTCCTGACTGAGACATCTTGATAGCAGTTGGATGGGGGATTGCCCTAAAATATTGTGCAGGCATTCTTGGCTCCTAGAGGATGAAACTGACTGACTTTGGTGATCCCCTGACCTTTCCTCTAGTGCCACTCTGAGGTTGACATTTGTAGTTTTAAGTAAAATGTCACAAAACTGTTTGATTGATTGCCATGAAGTTGTCATTAATAACTTTGATGATCCCCTGACCTTTCATTCAGCTCCACCACATCCTCATCAGGTCAGTTAAGTTTGTCCAGTACTTTGGATTATGGCCAAATGAAAGAAATCCATCGTCCTCAGCATGGTAACACACTGAACTGAAGCCCCTATTAGACTTAACAGGAAACCTGCTGTTTAACTCAAACCTCCACCTGTACACCTTCTGCAGAGACCATGCTGCACTTTGTGCTACACTCAATACGTTAAAAAAACAGACAAAAAAACACACAATCACAAACTGAAGGGTCTCGCACACAGGCTCTAACACATACAGCATCATAAACCTGGGGATAAGATGGGATGGATCCATTTTACCAGTCTGCACAGCAGCTAGCAGCTCACTATAGAATCTGTGTAGATATTCCCTCCCTTCCCGTCTGTGTGTGTGTGGTCTGTAACTGCATTTAGGTGTGTGTCTGGGTCCTCTCAAGAATAACAGCTTAAATCTGCTAATATTGGTATAAGAGAGTATTAGATAGTGATGGTAGTCTGAGCACTGACTATTAAAATGTCACCATCTGAAAATGTTCAAAGCTGTTACCAGGGATTTCTTGATGGTATTAGTGGCAAAGTCCTTCCAGTGTGCAGGCCAGATCATTAAATATGTAGAGCCTGGCTCAGTACATTATTTACATTTACTTACATTCATTGTTTTGGGATTTTATGGATTTAAAAATTGAGATTTAAAAGTTTTGTGATTTTTAGGGAGTTGAGTTGAGAAGTTTCAAATCTTCTTTCACTTAAAGCAACTACAAAGATTACTTAACTGCATATGCAAAAGTCTCTCGTTTCTGCTGTTGTCTACATAAGACCTACAACCGCAAATGAGGCCATCAGTGGGAAGATAGGCTATTTCTAAATATTGTAACTCTATACCTTCGGGAGGCAGTGGTTGGGACGGTCGGAGGCTATAAATTAGCATTGAGTTGTTGCTACGCTAGCCAGTAAAAACCCAGCTCAATTTTATCGCTATATTTTCATCATGGTTGATACTGGGACAGGATCTGCAGAGAGAAACCTACCGCTTTTGTCCACAGGGGTCGTTATAATCAACCCAAAATGAACGTTCTTTGTAATTGCTTTAAAGCTGACCTGAGTCAAGGAGTTGTTGGGTTGAATGGTGGTTAGTCATCTTTTTAGACATTCATTGTGTGGCACTCATATGTTCATATGACGAATTAAAAATAGGTGTATGAAGGATGGGAAAAGAGAACTATGACTCTGCACACCTGATGTACACCTGACAGCAGAAAAATGGATGTGAACATCAGGTCATTATTTCAGGAAAGTTATAGGAATGGTCAAATACATCAAACCTGACATTGGAAAGTTTTGGTCAGGCAGTTTCCAAAGCTATTCAACCATCTTACAAGCAGCTCTGACAGAAAATAGTGCCCCCCCCCTATGCAGTTCAGGTATTTATTGCATTTGGACGGATTGGTTTTTGTTTTTGCTTTACCGGCATTTTAAGATAGTTTGGTCAATGCCACCATGAGCATGTTTTTACACTAGCGAAAGACTCTGTGAAAAGTTCCACATTCTAGTTATAAATGAAACTATTTGCTCTTTTCAACGTACAATTTAGCTTGTAGTCCTTCTGATGATAATCCATTTACAGCTTCTGTCATTGCTGTCAACACAGAAAAATAGGAGCCCAGTGTGTAAGAGTGATGATAAAGGAGGACTTGTAGGATCATCATTTAGCTGTTGTTGTCTGTCTAGGCATAACAGAACGTTCATCTATCAGAGGCAAAGAGACACCACAATTTTTGAACCCTGTTATCAAGACTGACACAAGTTATCAGTGTGTCAAATGACTCACGAGAAATCTGAATGTTTACTGTATGGTGTTCAACAGGTGCTTTATAATTCCTTCAGATGTTTCACAAGAAATCAACTGAGACCCGGGTCTCAGCAGTCACACGCCACCATCTGGCTACCCGCTCATGCTTTGCCTGCTTGCAAACCGTGTCTGACCGTGTAGTGGATGTCTGGAGGCCAGCGACTGACCACAATGAAACTGCTTGCAGCTCAAGCTCTTACGGCACTCTTTACTTCCTATCAGGAGCTGCCCTCTTCTCACCATATGATTAAGTGCTCCGTCAAAGATGTGTGTGCATGTGTTCTCCTACTTCTCTCTGTTCATTCATAGTGCATTGATCTGATTTTGAGACATGTCTGCACTATGATCAATACTATCTTCACTCTCACTGATTGATTGCGATATGGTGAATGGAGCAACGATGAAGGTGTGGCCAGTCGGGCAAGAAGAGTTTATGATCCCTGAATTTTACTAGAGATGTCTTGTTTTTTTGTATGTGTGTGATTAGCATTTACACTAAGTATTTAATTTACATTTTGTCAGTGAGTGTGTATGTGTGTGCATGTGCGTGTGTGTGTGTTTTACAATCTGCAGGGAGTGTCTCTGTGCCACCAGATACGGGACTCAGACCAACATGCTTTTGAGGCAGGGAGGACAGGCGTGAAATTAATTGTTCCACTTCATCTCCGGCCAGCGCTCTTCTTTTGAGGGAACAATTTGTCGGCTGGCATACAAGGGAGGGTATGAAAGGAGGAGGGCATAGCAACGATTCGGCGTTCCTGGGAGATCCTGTGATCCAGCAGTGATTTCCTGCTGTGGTTTTGGGCTGATGCTTTTTTTTCCCTGCTGAAGTAACAGACTCTGAATGTTTCACGGGGTGGGGTGCAACATCAGTCAAAATGCTTTTGTTTCAGTCTCTCACCCTCACTCTCTTTTTCTCAGTAGTGACACAGTGACACGGTGGCATGTGATACCTCTTCTTCCACCTCCACCTCCTTTCACCTCCTCTTTCCATGCCTTCCCCTAACCCTCCGAGCTGTGTTGTCTGTAATTAAGAACATGGCTGTGGGGCTGCCTGCCGCCCTTTGTGTGAAATGATGACACTGCCATACACGTGTTTTAGGAGAATACATGCTCAAACACTCTCTGGGTACATGGATGTAAGTTGAATTAAGCACCTGCAAGCAAGCACGCACACTCGCATGCACACAGAAGGAAGGAAATGACTTCCCAGTTGAGTCTCTTTGTCTTGGGATTTGATTAGAAAGTTCAGAAAGGTCTATATTTGACCATAACATTTTTTTTTCAATCAATATTGAGTATTATGTCTCATAAATATATAATAATGTCCACATTTTGGGAAAAAGCAGTGTGTAGGGGGGAGTCTGGTGCAGCACAGGGCAACAGTGACTGAAGTGTTACAAGAGCAGAGACATAAAGACGAAATGAATTAACAGATTTGTTTTGTTTCTTTACAAGAAAAATCTACAAGGCCCGTTAAATGTACAGTGTTATCAGTTTCATGTCCTAGCTGCTTTACGTGTCACTAATTTCACCACTCTTTATAGTGTTGGTTAGTTAAATCCATAATACAGCAATGTATTCTGTTTTATTAGATGGTATGTTGCACCACAACTGATGTATTACTACTCAACATTCCTAACATGGATATCTGCTTTGGAGCATTTCTTCAAGATGTTACATTTAATGTTATGTTAGTTTGACAGTTGAAGCTGTAGCATGATAATGAAATGTTAATGCTTAAGATAGTTATCATTGGACACTGAATTGGAAACACCTCTAGATGAAAGAATCAAAAGAAGAGACATACACGAATAGTGTTGTGTTTGTAATTATAAGTCCCTTTCTTCTCCCACTCATTTGCCTTTTCCTTTTTTTCTCTGCATTCTTAACTTTGAGCACCTGTACCCTGGACTAACAAGCATTCTCAAGTCAACTTTCTCATTTCTTCTCCAGATACCCGGGGCATTTCAGATGCTCAGTGTATCAAAGACTCCGCTAAGTGGACTTATTGGTCTCTATTTCCCCTGTGTCCTTCTCTTCTTTCCTACACAGTACACACACAGGCACACACACACACGCTTACTTGCCTTATGTTAGTTATGAGGATATTCACTAACACAATATATTCCTCTGCCCCTTACTTCAACCCTAACCATGATAAGGAATTACCTAATATTAACCCTATCAAAACCTTATTCTAACCTGAACCCTAAAACCAAGTCCTATCCATTAAAAAGCCATTTGCAAGGATCTTCACAATTTTGAAGCTAAATTTGTCGTCACAGGGATAGAAAGACATGCATACACACACGCACACGCATAATCAGAGGCTTGTCTGAGCCGTGTCTCTTTTATTCATCAAACCAGACTCATCCACTTGTAGTCAGACAAGCAGGCAGGAGCAAACAAAACACACAGGGCTGCTTTTGTGAATGAAAACCAAATAACACAGCTTGAATGAGGCAGAATACGATAGCACACAGACTTGTAATTCAGGGATGTCTGCATGGCTTCTTAGCCCATGTTAGCAAATTCTGCCTTTCTTTATCCTCTGCTTTGTTTTAGTAGCCAGAGAGACAGAAGATAACTAAGCAACAATATTATAATATACATTTTTGGCTTTTAGTCCTTTTAATTTGGTCATGTTTGATAATTTTTTTTATTAAGTATATTTTAGGGCACTTTTTGTCTTTACATATAGTATAGTTGAGAGAGGCAGGAAATGGGGAGGAAGAGAGGGGCAATGATATGCAATAAAGGGCCACCCGCTGCGAGATTCGTACTGTAGCGCCTGTAGCCCCGCGTTTCATAATTTTAAATAGCTAATGTGCCAAAAAAAAATCTGTGATGAATAAATTAAGAATTCTCAGAGTAGTGTTTATACTGTACGTTTGTGTCTGTGCAAGTGTGACCATACGTCTTTGTGTGTGTATATGAGTGAGAGAGAGAGAGAGATAGGGAAAGATTCAAACAGCTGTGAGATTATGGGTGAATGGGATGAGGGAAAGTGGGCTCTGGTGACGCGTAAAATGAGCTGGGATTTGGGGGATTGGGGTTCAGTCTTAGTGTGAAATGAAGTTGTTCCTCTTCATTAATCACTTTATTATCAAACCCCAGTGAAACCACATACACAGATACAAATGTCGTTCATATGCATCCACTCTAATATTCCATCATTGGGGTGAACCAGCTAACAGACTGGTGAAGAAAACCAGCGCACATGTGGCCTATCTGTCCTGTCACGGCCACCAAATACATATCAATCCACGGTCCACGTATACATATCTTTTGGATTTATATCTTCAAAATCTGTGATGTGTATATGTATGTTTGCATATTTACTTTGGGGCTTGCACATTGCTGTGCTAAGGTGCAGCCTGGATATGGGGATTGTTGTCCCACAGTCAGAGCACACTGTGTAGGAGAGAGATTAGCTGCATCAGCTCATCCATGTGATGCACCAAAGCAGAGGGGGTGAGGGGGTAGCAGAAGAGAGGGATTGAGTTACACAGACGGTACAGTCTGTGTCACCACCGCTTGTCTCCGTCCTCAAAGCAACTGAGACTTCTTTTTTAATGGAGATATGGCATAAATTTGCTATCAGAAGGTGTATCTTGAAGGGGGAGAAGTAAATTTGTGTCCGGGATTTTACTAGTTTCGTTCATGGGCATAATTATGTCGACTTTGAGGAGCACCATTTGTTAGGGTGCTGCCGCTGCTGTTGTGCTGTGAAGAGACTTGTAGGTTCCGAGGTGAAGGTGTAGCTGTGTGCATTGTCATACGCACTCCCCTCTTAACTGCAGTCATTCATTTAGTGTAATTACTGTGATGTTATTATTGCTTCTGAGCTAAAAAGGAAATCTACTTTGAATGTGTCTACACACACTCACTTTTAATTGTTTTGCAATTTACAATAGAGATGAATGGAGTTTTGCCAGTGGTGATCATAGACTTGAAAAATTAGTCTTAGAAACTCAGTGAACAGTAATGTGCTCAAATTATTTCCAGGATATTTATCTGGAAATACAGTGCAAATAAAAGTCCTTTTGCCCCCATTTTAAAAGGCCGGCAGCCAAGAAGTAGGTGAGATTTTGTTGTTGTTGTTGTTGTTGTTGTTTTTTTGATGGACAAAACAAGAGCTCAGCTCATATTATACTGGAGGTCAGGCCAGTGTACTGCTGCACAACCTCAAACTATTTCCTGCAAACATGACAACCCTTGGGGAAAACAGTAAAAAAAAAAAAAACAGTTGTTGTGCGTAGCCATGTAATGTATGCTCACACAGCCTAACCTGATATGCTCAGCTGTAAGTTAGGTGATTCTCCAAAGGGCAAGTGGGCATGAACAGGTTTTGCAGCTAAATGTTACACCTGAAAATGTGCTCTTCTGGTGACGATGATATTTTACTGTATGTGTGTCTCCTCTCAACTCCCTGGACTTCCTTCAGCTTTTCTTGTATACTGGAGGGAGATTGAAACACAAATTTAACCACTCAACAGCGGGTCTTGAAGGGCATTGGATACTTCATTAGATCAACACAGGAGCCTGAATCTTACCCCTCTACTCCTCTGCTTGTCTTCGCATTCACTTCACTGCGAGCTTGATGTTAAAGTTTCCATTGAGGCCTGTTGTAGAAGCTTTCCTGTGCCTTCTCCTGGGAAATGGTGGTTCTGGATGTATGTCAGTTGGCTTTCCTGTGATGATGATGTGATGTGAAGAGGATAGCGCCGGGCTAATTGGGCGCGGTCTGCTCTGGTCAGCCTGACTGCACATAGCGCTGCAGACAGCCTGTGGTCAGCTGGACACTCTCAGCCTCTCGCTGACCACACAGACGTGATCACAAACATAAACACTGCAGCTCAAGCTGTGGGCGCTCTGTGCTTTCCTTATTTCTTGGTGAGGTGTGTAATATCTGTCAGTTCTGGGCCAGTTTCATGGACAGGGAATTAATGGAGCTGTGGACAAGAATGTATTGGTTTCAATAGGAAAGAGTTAGGGAACGTCTTAAGAAGGAATAATCTATGAGTGTGTCCATGAAGTCAGCCCATTCATATTTATAATTAGCAAAGGCGGTGGGTGCAGTAGAGGAGGAGAGAGATGAAAGAGGAACCATGAGATACACAAACTAGAGAGAAGAAGAAGCTCTGCAGAGACGGTGCAGGGAGAAAAAGACAAGACAAGAAATTGTTGAAGAAACCAGTCAAGCCAGTGGAGTTTTGATATCCTGCTGACCTGTCAGCTTTAACAGCCCACCAGAGCCAGTCAGGAACCAGGATTGTCTTAAAACCTGGATTTTCTGTCCCCCCTGACATACTGCAGTTGTCTGTCAGCCAGTGGGATTATTGCCCCGATTTTCATACGGTACGGGTGGCTGTGATTTTGGTTTGTGAGTCATCAGCCAGTCACTTTGATTGGCCACAGACTACGTTACTTGAGGCTGCAATTAATTAGCTGATGTTGGGTGAGGGACTGAGGTTTGTGTGAGAAAATGTGGTCATTGCAATGCAGAGCAGGTATGGAGACAAAGATGTGTCTCAAAGTACATTCAATTGTTTTGTAAAATATCTTCCTTTTCTGGTGTCTGATCCAGTTACCGTATGTGAAACAGCAGCAGTTTTTGGATGGCTGTGCCGGGGCTTCGAAGAAAATTTTAATACCAAACTGTTTGGCCATGACATGTAAATGAATCTGGCAGCAATGGCACCACTTCGGCAGCATTTCAAAGACACTGACTGCTCAGTGTTGTGGCTGTGAACAGAGTGTTGATGCTATGATATGGTGATAAAGATGAAACAGCGAGAGTTTCCCTTAAGGAACCTGATTCTGCACCGTGTCGCTCTCCCTGTCTTTACATCTCTCTCCACTGGTAAAAAGGCAGTTTTCCACTCATTCATAACAGGACTTTCACCCCTCAGCCTCCATTATACTGTGAATTGGACCCTCATCTTCTCAAAAAGTACCTTGATGAATCAGACCCTCTTTATTCTAACCACTATAATTGCTAGAAAAAAAAAAATCTCCAAAAACCATGATTGTTCGGGCATCACTGGAGTATTGTACCTTCAGGCTCTGGCCCTCGCGCTCCTCATAATTGGTTGCTTGTAATGATGAATGTACTGATAAAAAGATTTGAACTTAATGTGTTACTTTCTACATTGTAAGTCATTCTTCTTAATATTTTTGTCATAAAATTTTAATCTAAATAGAAATTTTGTGATTTTTAACCTGCTTCCCTCCATTTATGTCTGCCTGCAGCTCTGCAAATACAGATAGCATTTCACACCACCCTCTGACCTTCCCACTTCAGTACTATCTCTCTACGTTCTTTCTGATCATCCATCATCCTATTCCTCCCCTTTCTACCTTCACTTTTCACCCTTAACATTTCTCCGCCTTCCCTTTCTTCTTCATCCTACCTGTCTTTGCATCTCTTGAATCTTTCTGCACCCACACAGTGTTTGCCCTCTTATCGCAGTATCTTTTCCCTCAGTCTTTTTGTTTCCCCTCTGTCTCTCTTTTGCTTTCTCATCTGTTTTGTCTGCGTGGCTGTGTCTTTCTTACGGACTGGACTGAATGCAAAGGTGCCAATATTCTCCTCCACATCAGGCAGCAACACACAAACACATGAAAGAAAATTAGCCATGTTGGTCATTTGCTAGTCAGGGCTCAATAAAGTAACGCGTCTCAGGAGTTGTGCACTCAAGTCACCAAACATTTTTGCTCAGTTGTTCAGTGACAAC
>OMNW01013902.1:0-41799 GCA_900303245.1 Selene dorsalis
GGTGGAGCCCCCCAGGTCAGCAGGGGATTGGCTGGATAAAGGTGTGTGTATGTGTGTGGGGAGGGGAGGGGGGTAACAATTTGACGTGTCAGGTCTCACAGAGACACAGGAGCATCATGGGGCAACCTGTGGATACTGAGGTCAGAAGTTGTTGTTAATGCGGTGTGATAATGTAAGCATGTTTAATGTGTATCCATTGTGATGGATCACACTCGACATATGTTGGGACAGCAGAGGGTCATGCCTTCTCCCCAGTGAGCAACAGCAGCAACAGAATACAAACATCTCGCCATGACTGGCCAAGTAGCTGCACTTGACTGTGGTAAAACCTGGCAGGGATTCAAATCAAAGTCAATTAGAGAGTGATTGTGTGTTTTAAGTCTTTTTTACAATCTGAATTTGATGTTGTGCCAGACAGGAGGAGGCACATTTGATCATGGTTATAGCCATTTAATATATAAAAAAACACTGTGTCTCCATAACCCAGGTGACTAAGGACAAAAATCTGAAGTGAGAGTCTTTAGAACAATCCTCTAAGACCATAGCAGACCATTGCTGGCTATTGAAATGAGATGACTGCAAACAAGTGGAGTGTTTGCTTCAGTGTGTGTCAATATCGGACGGTCGGGGAAACTGACATTGAAATCGGGGAAAATCATTGTTTAGAAATTGTGTCCTCACACATGAATTGTGCTGCAGAAGTTAAAAAAAAAATTGAAAATCTCTCAAGTTCTCTTTGTTTTTCACACCTCTGCATTCAGATTTGGTTGAATGACATCTCACAGTTATTAGTTTGTGTCATGCCTGTTCTGTTAAAATCAGAGAGATCACTGAGAGAGATAATAATGATTTATAACAGCACATACTAGTCCTTACAAGCGATGATGATCCCTGCCAGGTTAACTTCAAAATCTGAGGTAAAATGATGGTGAAAGAAATTGTTTGTGTTGATGCTGAGTGTGTTTGAGGCAGGTGTTTGCACAGGCGTGCTGTTATGTCTGTGCTTTCTCTCCTAGCAGCAAGCTGCAGCACCCAGCTCTCCACCAACAGGCAGAGACACACATACAGAGGACACAGTCAAGCTTGACCACGTCTCCGAGAGCACATCACAAAAGATTAGCAGTGGGTCAGATCATATCTCTGGATGCTGCGCCCTTGCATATTTGTTATCCGCTGAATGACGTGTCCTATCTGATGTGACACAGTGGCCGAGCCGCTGACCGCTTTTATTATCCTCCATCCCACAGAGTGACTAAGCCGAGGCGAGCAGCTGCTGCGTTCGCATGCTGTTATCGTTCCTTTTCATTTAGCAGCACAGCTAACCTCATACCCACCATCCAGTAATCACACATGCATTCTTTAACAACTGTGTCACTTCTCTGCTGGCTTTTAAGCGGGCAGCTAACACAAACCTAAATAACTCATGTAAATGTTTGACATAAAGATAAATTGTGTTGAAAGAGGCTGTTGAAGGAGGTTGAGGGAAGTCACCGTGGGCCCAAGGAGGCACTGATTAGTGCTGACTGTTAACAAGAAAGCAACACAGGTGCCAGTTCAGCCTTCCAGCTTCCACACACTTGTCCAAATGCAGGACAGGCTTCTTTAATCTCCATCTCCATCGTGTTTGTGAGCTTCAGTGATTGCCCCTATACTCGGCACTTCCTTATCCTGCAGATACAGGAAATCACTGTTAGAAAGTTGTGCTAGATTAAGATAAGAGCGAGAGCCACAGCTGCTCTCAGATACAGGCATCTGGATGAAAGCCAACCCCATTCCTGCTGTGTAGATTCAGTAAAACCTTTGACTTTTCTCATAAACTAACTGTATACAAAGAAGTCATGTGAAAAATTGTCATGTTTTGTGAAATGTACACAGAAAAAAGCTGCTGTACAAGAAGATACTTGCACTGTTTGGGCCCTTTTTCTAACAGCTTTGTCCAGACACTTTGGAGGAAGGTGCAAATTCATTAACACCCAACAGTTAAATATCACACAGAAAGTCAGTATTTAAACATGCAAGTTGCAACTTATAGAGCTTATTTCTATATATATATATATATATATATATATGTATTTGTACACATATATATTTATTTGCTTTAACTAAGTAGTAATTTTCCAGACTCATTGCAATTGGACCAACACATCACCCACAGATAAGCCAAGGATATTCTCTGACTGCCAACGACTGGCATGCTTGCAGTAGCAAAGTAAATAGAAATGTGCTGAAGCAACATTACAGTAGGATGAAGACAGATTGGCACATTTCTCCCAGATAACACAGCAGACAGCAGCTGTCCATGTGCTCACTCCCACCCTGATTGTCAGGTTCATCTCCACTTTCTTGGCAAACGTTACAAAAAACAAAGGGAAATGCAGCCAAGAGAATAAATACACCTTCACAGACACAACTTGTGTGTTGGCAAGTAAGTGCATGCACTGATCTGATACCGCATCATTTTTAGTTAATGTTATAGCCTCACACAAGTTTTCCAGGATATCAATTCTTCTTTGCGGCTGTAAAAAAGTAGCCTACACAGGAAGTTAGCAAAAGGCAAAAAAAAAGCAGCAAGCCTTTAATTTTGAGGGGTGGCAATGGTGTTGCAAATGTTATTTATTAATTTTGACCATTAAATAGGGTAATAAAAGAAAGATTTTATGGTATTTATGTATCTGTTCCTGTTCTACCAACATTTTAGCTGAGCCATCCTATACAACACTGATATCAATCATATATCAATCAGGGTTAGTACTGCACATCTCTCATACAGGCACATGGACATGGACTATGTCTTAGACCTCCTTATGGTGATGTTCATCATGTCAAGTCAGTCTCTTAAACTTGTGGCTCTGTTGCCTGTGGTTTCTCAACTCATTACTGCACCTTGTTAAAAGTTGACCCAACTGCCAACTAGACAACCGTTGCAATTATCCACAGAAAAGTCTCTGAGTCTATTTTGTGCAACGCTGAATCACTGCACAGTTGAAATAAAAAGTGTCTTCTGAAGAGTAATACTGGAGTTTTCCTCCTCCTGCATTGACAGCATTCAAAATATTTGGCCAAGATTCCTGACAAGTGCTGCCTTTGATGTGTGAGAGCATGCCACCTCTCCCGCCCCCTCTTAAACACCCTAATTATCACTCCTGCCACTTCGGTGTGTGTGAACTAACACACCTCTTTCTGGCGGGTTGGAAACTGCCTCGGGACGCTGCTCAGGTAGTGCAGCTTGTTTGTGTAATGTGCCAGGGGCTAACGGAGTATTTCTGTCACTGTCTTATACTACCTCAGAAGACTGAATCAAGCCTTATTAATACCACATTTCCAATTTAGTGTCAAATAGGTCATGGCTTGTGTGTCTAAGCTCTGACACTTCACTCTGATCTCGCTGTGAACCTTGGAGAAGAGGACCGGCTGATGCAGTGGCTGCAGTTTCTAATTATCAGCCACACGTTCCACAAGGGAAAACCACAGACCCGTGAAGTGAGCAGGTGATTGCTACACACTTGGCTCCACATTGCTCATCGCTTCCCTTCCTGTTCAGTGTCAAAGCAACAGACCGCAAACTTTTGTCTCTTCCCATCACCATCCCCCAGCCTCCTCTTAAACTTCAGCAGTGCTCTACAGGGAGCAGTCCAGGTTTCAAGCAGCAACACACTCCACGCTGTCACTGGCAGTGAGTGGCCTGCGCTTTTAATTTACCCAATCTGAAACCGGAGAAATATGCGGCGGGGTGGAACACCCATATCAGTGTCGTGCAGCGAGTGTGCGCTGCGCTCTTCAGTGCCAGGATGTATATTTACTCCCACTTAATTCTGTTCTCTCTTCGATGTTCTGGTTAAACATACACTTTGGAGATTTCCGTGATCCAATCACTTAGCCGATGCTTCTTGTGAATTTGCCAGGAAAAGTTATGAGTGGGGTGGGCTGTGTACAGTTAAGTCACGCTGGATGCCGTAATCGTTCGTTAATGAGAGGAAGTTCTTATGTTACTGAAGCACACGGCAGAGGAGGATGCATTAACAGCTGAATATAATACATAAAATTGAGTCCCCTCTTTCCCTTGTGTCACAGTTTGGTGGGAAATCATAGCCTGTAAGACGACGTAAGGGCTTTCTTCTTTCTGGGGATGGGATCTTGAGAGTGCACCACATGCCAGTGAACTTTTCCTGTCCAAACATATTTCCAAAGTAAACTTGGCCCGTTGGCTATTAATTTAAGATGGAGAGATATGCTATAACATGCAGGCCTGCTGCCCCGGAGATCACCGTCAGCAGCCAAGTATTCTCTCAGGAGGAGGAGGAGGAGGAGGGCACGCTCGGTCTGACAGTGTGGCATGTCTCTCTTCTATGTTACTATACCTCATTTAACCAGGCAGGCTTGCAAGAATACATTCTTATTTATAATGGTCTAAGGAAGGAGCTGCAGTAGGATAGTGGACCACATCCAGCACTTCCCAGAACAAACACTATATTGTACTACAGGCCAGTGATCAGCTCCACTGCAGCAGCTGAGGCTTTAGCATGAAACATTGCTGCACAGATCTGCACAAGAACATTGTTGCATTCACCAGAGCAATCTCTCACAGCAAATGAAGAGGTCAGTCTCAAGAAATAAATCTACGGCAAGCAATAAAAAATGCATAGGCTAATAAAATAAAATAAACCATCTGTGTACTTTTTGCTATTTGGCTGCTTGTTTTACTGTTGGCCCAGCTTCAGTGCTACTGGATATACTTCACTTCTCAGCAATCGGTATCTGTTCATGCAAAGGCTGTTATTTGTTGCTGAGATTTTGCAGTCATGCATGCGAGCAGAGATGGCTCAAAGTCTCAACCTCAAAGTGGTGGCATTTTAAATGCTGGAGGTAATAAAGGTGTGTGTGAGGATTAGGGGCTATTTAAAGGGTTTATATCAGTGGAGAGTCTCATAAGAATTGCCTGGAAACATATGTATATGTCACATTTGTATATGTGCACTGAAGTTTTATACTGAGATTGATCCTGAAAATGTCAACCATTGACTTTCCAAGTGAATCATAGAGCTCATGAAATTTTACTGACTGAAATACCTTAACTATATGGACCCATGCTACATTTGCAAGCTAACAGAATGATTTCTTACTAGATAGCTGTGCTCATCATCAGCCAAATCATATCACATGTCTTTATCATAGGATCTCTGTCATGTGTGACGTGATTGTAAAACTATTCAAAGTGAGACAGCAGCATGGCAGAGGAGAAGCTGGTTCCAAATAAAGACTTAACGTCAGTAAGGTGGCAGGGGGTTTGGCTACGCACAGTGAGATAGATATCTGAACGCTCTGCCAGGCAACAGTCTGGAGGTAACAAGATAACTCTATTCAACCACGTTCAAAGGAAGCATTAAAAGGAACATCCTAAGGGTTTCACTCAGGTTGGTACAACCCCTCTCATGAGCATCTCGTGAGATCCTAAAACATGAGCAAGTTCAACCTACCAACAGTGGAGCAGCTGGAAATATGTAGTAACAACTGATGGAAAGAGATGATTTTGTCTAACTGAGGATCTGGTGCAGTTCAAAGCTGTGGACAAATACTAAATAATCGGATCTGTGAGATGTTGGGAAGGTTTAAGTTGGAACTGTCTCTTAGATAAAACTGCTGACTAGAAGTAACAATAACTCTCAAATAGATATAATGAAGTGTTCTCAGTGGAGAAAAGTAAATAAACACAAATTACAAGTAACTCTACATTGAAGGGGTACAGCAGTCATCTACTTTCCACAACAGGTTATTATGTCTTCCCTGCACATCTTGAGAGGAGCTGTGTGGGTCTTTGTGATCTGAAACATTTAGCATTTGGCCGTGATACTAGTATTAAACTAGAGTGTGTTGAGGACTCATCTTACTCAGCTCCCTTGTCCTGTCCAGAAAGTTGACTTGTGGGAACCGGCAGTGGGCTGTGTCGGCCAACAGCACCTTGAGATACTGAGAGAGGAGAGGATTGTCTGAGTTCAGCAGACTGAGGAAAATGGACCGGATCACCTCTCACTCGTGGACTTAAAGTTCTGGGCTCCTAGGCCTGTGTAATTGCTTTATTTTCTGTACACGGTTACACATGCACTACTGTGCACATGAATGACAAAGATGACCACTGACCACTTGTTACTTCTGTGCAAGTGTGGGCGTGCTAGCATAAGAAAGTACCTGAATGACTTAAGAAAGAGACACTGAGTGCGAGGATCAGGTTCCCTCACCAGCTTCCTTTCACCTCTAATAGAGCCATTGCCATTCCACCGGGGAGGGAACTGTGCGGTCCCGAAACAAAGCCGCCGCTGTGTGTGTGCAGACCCCCCAGAGTGAACCTAAACCATACGCGCAGTAATGGGCTACTTTAAGAGTTTGTCTGGCTCTAATAGACACACTCATATGCTGCTCCCAGCCTCTAAATCTCGGGGATAAGTCTGTGTGTGCAGAAAATGCTGTCATGCCCTAATGTGGTTCACAAAGAGCACAGTAGCTCAGCCTCTCTGAGCCTTTCCTGTTTGAAAACGTAATCTCCTGCAGCGGGTTTGTAGCATGTAGTGAAGGATTTTTTTCCCTTGTTTTTGGTCATTTAGCTTAGTAAAGTCAACTTTTTAGAGTCACTTTAATACAACCCCACACATTTATCTTCATTTACTCCATATATACAACACTAGATCCTCAGTATCTTCCTGGAGCAGCTCAGTCTCTCTGACTGTGACTGTGTGTTTGCCCGGCACTGGTCTCGGTCCAGGGACCTGCTGGGCTTGTTTCCACAGCCTGCTTGACCCCTAGAGCGGCGTAGCAGCCGAGCTCAGTCTGCTGCTATTATACATCCCTCCATCAACATTTCATATGAGCACAATGCCTTGTGCCCCTGCCCGAGGCAAAGGTCGACTTTGGGACTGAGCTGAGAAAGGCTGACAGAATAGGGAAATGATGTAGAGTGGGTGGAACGCCTGTGTACTTTTATTTTTCATTTCAGCAGTTACATACTGAGGGTATCAGAAGGCCCAGTGGCATTTGAGCTTTGGCGTGAGCTCCAAATGTAAATTCTATGCTGCAATAACTCTACAAAGCTCTGAAGAGCTTTAAACAGTTCAAGAGACTTGAGCTCTGATTCAGTCAGGCATAATGAAAGAGCAAGGGGAATTCTGCAGGTGTGATTTCTCCAACAACACCATCGCCTAACAGGCATAGCCCTCTGTGATGTTGCCTACATTACAATTAGATACAGGGGATAAGGTGCGAGGAAAGACGTGTCATTAAGAGTTCATGACAGAGAGCCGTAGCTTTGCAGTGATGTCGGATTTGGACATGCTGAGTAGTACATCCACACCAGACTGTGTGTGTGTATTGTCAGATGATTGTGAGATTAGATTACATGTGTTTGTTTCTTGACGTGCAGCTCTGTATGGGGTGTGCTGTTGCTACGCACTGTTCACATTCCCTCCTCAGCTGACAGACGGTCCTATCAAGCCTCGCTCTCTGACAACAAACACACACTGAGGAGTCGCTGACAACTTGCTTCAGGAAGGGCTTCGACTGGCCCTCGGAATGCTTGTGTGTGCATGTGTGTGTGTGTGTGTGTACAATTTGTCCTTATCCGGTTCTGTGTGATTTACTCTCTACACACACACACGAACACAGCTAGAGTGTATTGGGACTCATCATTCAACTTAAGTCTCCAACAAAAATAATCACAGGGTCTGACCACATGTTGCAGCTCCTCCGTGCAAAGCTCTGACAGCTGTCAATCACTCTGCTGACCTGTAAGCATTCCTGCGGTGGGCACAGTTATTAAATCAAACTGTACAAATATAGCAAATCTAATGCTATTAATCTTGGCTTATTGACGTAACCCAGCGTTAAATTTAGATCTGGCTGGAAAGACTGGTAATATCAGATTCCATAGACTGTTTAAAAAGGTCTCTATTTTAAGGCCCAATGGTGGACATGTTGATGGCTTTGCATGCTTTGGTGTCCAGACCTCTTCCTCAGAACCACCTCAACCTCACAGGAATCTTTCTCAGTCACTTCAAACGCAATGAATAAGACAACACACACATGCAGAGCGTACAAAAGATACAAGGTTTTTTGTCAACTGTCCAAAACATTTTGTCTTCAAAGGACCTTTTTTTAAAAGTCCCACGCTGACGATGTTTCACACTTCCTTCCTTTAATCACACACTGGCACACCTCCGATATGTCATATGTAAACAGCCAAAACAAAGCTAACTGTATCTGACAGTCTATCCTCTGGTTTCTCTCCACCACATTTTGGCTGCTAAATCAACACAAAGCTCAAAGTGCGGTTCCCTGTTTCAGCTCTCTGTGGTCTGCTGGGCGTAGAGTAAAGCTAAACAGTGAAATGGGGACTTTCCTGCTGTTTGACTGAAACCTCAGTGTTTGTCCAACAATATGTGAGCGCCACCCTTTAATGCCTCTCCCCTATAGATAGTGAAGGAGTGTGTTTGTCTATGGTGTGGCATGGGGCATGTGCTGTCTTAGAGGTGGCCTCTCTGCCCTGCCTGCACATGGTTGCTGAACCAAGAAGAACATATCAAACAAACACTCCAAAACAGAGCAGGAGGAAGATTGGGTTACTCTCGACATGAGGTGACGTGTCGAGTGCATTGTGTTACCGAAGGCGCGCACTCCTCTGACCTTCAGAGTGGCATCCAAACAGGGATGCAGGGGTTTAAATCCACCTAACCTCAGTATGTCTTCTGTACCCTATCCTATAAACAATGAATGTCATAGTGAACTGTCAAACTTTTTTTTTCTTACTGCTGCCTGGAAGTCATAGAGAGTCGATGAGAGACTTTCTAGATCTTCTGATCCACTCAGGCGGTATTAAGCCATCAACACAGCGTGACAGACACTCAGTAGCACTTGTCTCTAATGTGCAGTGTTAAGTTACAACAGTGTTGGTGGAAAACCATCAGATAGCTCCACACGGGTATGCAGGAAGAATGTGTCAGTTGCGCATGCATATGTGGGCAAAAATGTGCATGTGCACCGCAGCTGTCATTAATGGACGTGTTTGTGTCTCCAAACAGAGCTGAGATCCACCGGTACGGCTCATCACTTCGCCTACCTCCTCAATACGTCCGACTACCGGATCCTGCGTATGGACGAAGACCATGACCGCATGTATGTTGGCAGCAAGGACCACATCCTGTCCCTGGACCTGCATGACATCAACAAGGACCCACATATCGTAAGACCCATTTCCACTCTCTGACTCTCCCCTTACTTCAAACTCTGGCCTCTTAAATGGGCTGTTACACTAGGATGAAGCAAACGCCTTTACCTCAGTGCTTACAGCAGCTCCCTCAGGGCAAAATGTTCTGTTCTATTGCCCCATTGACAGCAGCCATTTTGGTTAGCTCACATTAATTTTCTGCCGGAGTGAACCTTTTTTCAGTCATTAAAACTGTAATTGGGTTATGACAATTCTAACAGGACTAATATTAGCCTGGGTGGATTTCCTTTTTTGCAATTGTACCTCCTAAATCTCATAAATAGCACTGATGTGAAACAGGTTGGATTGTAGCTATAAAATGTGCTCTGTTTCCCGCTCGCAGATCCACTGGCCAGTGTCCGAACGAAGAAGGATGGAGTGCCTTGTGAGTGGGAAGGATGCCAATGTAAGTACGCGTGTTGACGGCACGTACGGCCTCAGCGGGGTCGTTCAGCTGAGATGATATCCATCAATTTGATAGCTTGGAAAAATTAAATATGTAGTTTTTAAAATGAATTGCTTTCAAAGAATATAGCTACCTTCACTGTGCCCATAGGTCTTAGCTGAAGGAACCTGTTTAAACAGCACTCACCTGTGGGGTTCATACTTGGCCCAGTAAAAACGCTGGTTCCCCTCTGTCTGGCCAAACATACAGGAATTGATGGAGGCAGAGTAGCCCAGTCAATCTCACCAGCCTCCTCCCTGCCAGGCCAGGGTGGGGCGCACAACACCACTGGCTGGTAGTTTGATATATTGTCCTAGTATATTTAGAAGCAGTAATACTGGTATGTTTTTAAATGAGAGTCACTCAGCCTCAGCATTCGGTAAATCTGCAGGAGGTGTACCAGTAAAATAAAACCATGAATGTGCCCATTAGACATTTATTGCAGTTTAATTTACTCCAGTCTTTGTGTTTCCAGGAGGAGTGTGCAAACTTCATCCGTCTGATCGAGCCTTGGAACCGGACTCAGCTGTATGTCTGTGGGACGGGAGCTTACAATCCAGTCTGTACCTTTGTCAACCGTGGACGCAAACCACAGGTTAGGACCAGAGACCTGAACAATGTAGAGGCTGAGGAGATGGCTTCCTCCATCTGCATCCTGAATGGCACAGCTCAGCCTCCCCTTTTTCTTTCTCTTACCCAAGCTCTGACTCACCATCCACCTTACATTTGGTTCACTTCACAGTGATTTTCCTCCATCATTAAGCCTGCTCTTGGTACCTTGTCACTGCATCTGGCAAAGCAGCCAGCACCTCTTCACCAGCACACAGCTGTCGTCCCCAATGAGCTGTTAAAGCTACTCTGTTTAGTCTCAGCCTCTAATGGGACCGCTTGAATTTCCTAAACCAAGCCAGGCATCACTACCTCGCCATACTCCCCTTTAACACCTCACTCTTCTTTAAATATCACACTTGTTCCCTAATTATGACCAGGGGACTTTTAAAATAGGAATAAATAAAAAAAAGTAAATTTCCCACAGGACTTTTGCCCTTGAGATCACAAAACAGTGTGGAGGACATGGCGCTGGGAGAGCAGCTTCCACAAGCCCCTTGTTGCGTACGGATCCTAAATGACCCCATGCTAACGAAGGGCTTCCATCCATTCAGTCACCTATCCATCCGCCCCTTCATGCCTCCATCCAGGCCACCCGCCAACCTCCACCATGTGAGATGTTGGGTAATTGGAAGTGGGAGCTCCCATTATGGGGTGCCAGTGGAATGTTCCAGTTCTAGTCCATTAATGAGACGGCTGTTATTTTCTCCGTCACACTGAGCAGACAGGTCTGAGTCGCCCCCCCCCCTCCCCCGTGAGCACCTCTCTCAGCTGGGCTGGGGGGGGGGTTGGCCATGATTGCAAAAACATGAAATGATAAACTGCGAACACACACCCTGACACACATAGGGAGACTTTTTTTGTCATAGTTAATTCAACATTCACATGAATTGTTGTCATTTGATTAAAGCGCTGCAGGATATATGCACAGGCTACATTCTCAAGAGCCTCAAGTATGAGCCTTGTAGCGTTTGTAAACTTTAACAGTTTAATGTTTTGCTTTGGCAGCAGATTTGAAGGGAACGTATGTAGCATACTGTGAGGGCCTTCAGTGAGTCAACCACAGGATACAGAACTATTATTGTTGCCTTTTCCACCATCTGGTCAAATAAAGCCACACACATTCCCTGCACAATCTTGTACGCACATACATTTCCTTTATGCACTTAGGCATTTTATTGATTTCAATAGTACTGGTGTGGAGAGTTTCTCATCGTGTGTGGAAGTCAGGACAGATTCACACATCCTGCATGGAGGTTAGGAAGGTCCTTGCTCCTTCGTCATCAGTTGCGTAACATCCAGACTGTGTTGCTGTCTCCTGTTTTAGACATCCATGTATCTACAGATGGCCCAGGCCAGAGGAAGGGCTAGCCGCGCAGCTGAACCCAGCGCGGTGCACGAGACACTCGGACTAAAGGTGCGATGTGGGCCCTGTCTGCACCACAGCCTTGCAAACTGCCTGGGCTCGTGGTCACCAGCAGCATGCTCCCTGTCTTTGTGTCTGAGCACATTTTGTCAACATCATCTTTTACTTGACCATCTTATCTTCGTAACATTTAGCATGCATCTTTTCCAGTCCGTGCACAGTCTTCGCCATTTTGTGTCATGTGGAAATGCATTTAATTTCATGTCATTTTCTCACGTGTTTCACTCATATTTTCTTTGTGTGAGTCTCATTGTCTGAGAAACCCTTCTTATACGTCATTGTCCTTTTTGTGCTTTTGCATTTGTCCTAAATGCCATATTTTGCATGAGAGCGGGATTATCCAGTGGAAATGGCTTTTCAAAATTCAGTTGACTTTTGCTAGGGACACATTTAATTAAACAGGCTTTCACCCCTGTCCAGCGCATGGCATATTCATTATGTATGTAGCATATATTTGAATGAACATGAACAACAGATCGTCCAGTCATTCATCCTGCTTATCTGAGACAATGCAGGATGTCCCACCCATCAGTCCCTCACCCCACCGAGCCCTCCACCTTCTGTAGGAATGTGGTGCAGTCTCTCCCACAGAGGCAGCGGGACTAGTCAGCATCTGACCCACTCCCACAGCAGGCTCTGTTAGCCCAGAGCAAACACCAGCCATCTGTAGCCAACTAGCTGTGCAGCAAAGGAAATAAAAGAGCCACATACTTGAACATGTCTCCACTGTTTGATCGCTCCAAGCACTTTGAAACACAGAGAGGGACCTTTGAAAAGCGTAGGAGCTTTAGGTGAAGTGGGACACTTTTAAAATGTTGCAACTTTTTTTCTCATCAGATTTTTGTTTTTTAATATGTTGCAACTTTTCTGAAGGGTCATGTTTTACCAGCAGGGCTGTTAAAACACACGCAGGGCACAGTTTCCCTCTGGTACACATAAATGTTTGTGACCTTTTTTTTACACATCAACATCTGGCGTGGCTGGGAGTGAGCTGCCAGCACCTTCGCATTTGCACATGTGGTGATTTTAATCAAAGATGAGTCGAGAGCTGAGCAGGGCTGTCTTTGTGTATGAGTCAATGAAGTGAGTTTGGCCCACTGCCATAATGTGTCCCCCAATTTGGTGCTGATGGACAGTGACAGAGATGTCTCTGTCTCTGTCCCCGTCGGGAGTGAAAAATGCCAATCGGACATGCTCTGGCCTGCGAGGTGGAGCTACAGGACATGTCATCGCATGCCACCGATTCATTTTCTCCTTCTCTCATGCACAAATTCCTGCCTATCACCTATCAGTGCTGGCGTGCAGCGATGCCATGAGCTGTGAGCATCAGTCATCCAGCCTCCATCCCAGGCTTGTTTTCACTGTGCTGGATTACAGGTGTCAGCAGCAGAACGACACAGCCATAGGCACCAAGAAGCTGAGAGATATTTGGCATGCAGCTTATTACAGCGGGAGAAGCAACCCACGACACATTGTTTTCCGCTGTAGAGTGGCATGGAGATGGAGTGGATTAGGAATTCCTTGCTTTTCCCGCATGTATTTTTCTGTATGAACACACGCTCATTATTCCAATACTTCATCCCCCATCAGGCCATATAGGTCCCGCAGGAGGAAGAGGGAGCTCATTTAGCCTACACAAGGGAATCACTGTGACAAGATGAAGAGTGCTGAATTTATTGCTATCTCCATATGATTTTTCCATTTCAGGAAGAAATCTTCCATCTGGAGCCGGGCAAAGTGGAATCTGGGAAGGGAAAGTGCTCCTATGACCCGAAGCTCAACAGTGTGTCAGCTTTGATCAGTGAGTATCGTCTGGGTTTGGTCACTTCAGGACACAGTCCAGCCCTGCTCACTGTAGGTCTTCATTATTAACGGCAATCTCATCCCATATGGATTGTTCATCTTTTATGTCCTGTTTCTTTCTCCGCTCAAGATATATATTTTTTGTCCAGAAAGGTCCAGCCAAATGTCGTCTTTCACTCTGCGCTCATTTCCCACAGTGAGCTGCTTAGTCTAATGAGCCTAATCATTAAATCCTGAGCAATTCTTCCTTGTTAGGGTGGAGCAGAAAAACATGTGCCTATTAATATTTCAATCTTCCACTGGGGAATTAATGACTTCCAATCAAAATATTTGGGAAAATCTTTTTAGTTTTTGCGTCACTACTTAGATGAAATTTTCTTTACTCCCACATGACCAGCATTCATGCAGCCTTATTTCCTATTAAGCCTGAAGTGTTTTCACATTTGAATGTTCAAACTATCATGCTCACAAATCATCATAATTCATAATTCATCATAATTAAAGGAAAAACCTGAATAAATGAGTAGAGAAACATAATGAATGTAGATACATCCATTAAGAGCAGTTTCCAAATCTTAACCCAGTTTAACAGTGACACAGCACTTTTCACCATCATCATCATCATCATCATCAATCATCCCACCAGTAGACTTGCACAGGTTTGAAAAATCTAAATCCAAAAAATTCACTGAGACCCCCTAACATCTGGTTATTGTCGGCAATGGAAAAGCAACATCAGCTCCAATGCAAACCCCCAGGTCTGCTGTAGTAGTAGTGTTAAAAAAATCCCACTTATACCTGTTAATGTTGGTGTAAAAAAAAAGTTTAAGTAGCATTTAAGCTTCTGGAAAGCTGTAACAGACCAACATATTAGTAACACTACGTTTAATATTGGTCCCATTTTCCATCCATTAACATGCACCTGTGTTACAATGTGGGGATAATTTTCAGGGAAAATATTAAAGATAAATGAGGTTAGACTTGTGTATATTTCCATTACCATTCAGTATCTATTTATCATGCTTCAGTAAAATAATATGTGACAAGGCTCAGTCTGGATACTGCTCTAGTACTCATGAACCAGTGTCCTCTGTCCCTTTGCCCAAGGTCACTCAGTCAGGTCCAGACCCCACAATTGCCACGAGTGAAAGCTGATCTCTGTGCGGGGTGAGACAGTGGGTGTAAATCACTGGCACTGCTTTCCCACATTAGCACAGTGCCAGCTGACCAGTATGGAACCAGTGCTGTCATCCAAGATGGATTTACCTCCCACCTCCACCAGTTAGCATCATACAAGGGACGCTGTTGTTAGTGTTGATAAGGATTTAGAACCCTGTACCACGGCAATAGATTTACCACTAACCACTAACTGCTCAGCTCTCCACCACATTAGACATCCTATCATCCATGGACATTTTAATGATGTGTCATCAATCTCCATGTAGCACTGCCGAGGACCATGACATTGAATATAATGGTGGTGGGGCAGTGTTTTTTGTTTCCCCTGCTCTACCTCCTGCTGTCTCTGTACTCTATCCTAAGAGCTCTGACAGTCACACCTGCTCTCCAATGGGGCCCTGACAGCAGCTGGAGGACCAACACCTTGCCTTCCTGTGGCTTAACAAGGCTGCTGTGTACATTTGTCAGTCATGCACACATGGATGTTCTCAAAAAATGTGTTTATAGAGTGTGTGTGAGGGCTGTGTGAACACTGTGTTTTGTAATGATATATTTTACATCCTGTATCTTTAAACGATATTTTAAAAGAAAGAATGGTGTTAATTTAGACTAATTACAAGGAAAATACAGCCAGCCAATGCACTGTATTTACATTTGTTTTAAAGACAAGAACCAGAGGTAGAAAGGATTATAATAAAGTCAGCAGAGGTTTACAAGAGGCTGTTAGTTTCCACAGGATGTTCCTTTTAACAAATGCTAAACTTTTAATGACAGGAGGAACTAAATCATTCATAACTGAAAAAACTAATGTAGAGGCCTGTATTGCAATGACTAAAAGTTAAGTGAAATGTAAGTAAGGAAATTAAGTGTAATCATAAGCAACAGATGTTAGCATGTCAAGCTAAATAGCTTACCATATGCACTGGTAATCATAGGGCATTTTCAAGGGAAAGGGGTATGGTAATAGGTAACTACATGATCATGTGGTTTACAGGTTCCATAAGAAAAATTAGCAGATTCAGCCTGATTATTCCCTCAACAACTATTTTGGAAATAACTGTTTGCCATAATTACTTGAATGGAAATTTAAGGAAACTTAATTGTCATGAAGTATGAGGAAGTTAATTGTGAATTTTGAAATTAAGAACAGCCTGACCGCTATATTTCTAAATGAAAGTGAATGTTCTTTTGGCTTTTTTTTTTTTTTTTTTTTTTTAAGGAATGAAGAGTCCTGATATTCAGCTCTAAATATACTTTTTGAAACAAAAGCCTTGGTATTTTGTGCCAAGGGTGGTGTTGGAATATTGTCAGACTCAAGGAATTTCACTGAACTGAGCTGTTTTCTCTCTTTCTCAGACGGCGAGCTGTATGCTGGGGTCTATGTTGACTTTATGGGAACAGACTCTGCCATTTTCCGTACTTTGGGGACAAAGACTGCCATGCGAACAGATCAGTATAACTCCAGATGGCTGAATGGTAAATGTCCTATTTAGCCTGTAAACGATACATAAGGCTTCCATCCAGTTTATACATAGTTTTCTTGAGTGACTTTATAATATACAGTCCAAACAGGGCTCCAAATGCATATGACATATAAGGTTTCTGGAGTTTGCATGTGCTCAGAATCATTCAACAAAGCAGGAAATGTTGACAGTTTATTAATGCTTTCTTCTCCCCACAGACCCCACTTTCATCCGCGTTCACCTTATCCCAGACAGCGCAGAGAGAAATGACGACAAGCTGTATTTCTTTTTCCGGGAGAAATCCTCCGAGATGGGCCAGAGTCCTGTGACCCAGTCCCGTATAGGACGCATCTGCCTGGTGTGTACACAGCAAGGAGTGTGTTTGTTTTAGGGTGTAAACATAATGAAAAGAAAACCTGCATCAATATGAAAAACAGGCTGGAGTCTCCCAAGGCGAGTCACCCACTGCGTTTGAATGTTTACGGGCGCGGGATGAGTATTTGGCCAACGCTGATGTGCTGGAATCCACATGTGTCTTTAACCTTCCTTTCTACAATGCATCCTTCTGTCTGAGAGGTTGCCCCCTGAGCTCTGACCCTGTGATCTCCTGACCTCTTCTCTCTGGTAGTCCTAAAACACTTCAAGCTTTTAGTGTACAGAGAACAGAAAAACTCACAGCCTCTTTTTAAGTCCCTCTCAGTCACACCAGACGTCCTCCACAAAAGCCTGTGTGCTGTGGAAATACAAAGTGAGCTGACCTATGAAACCAAATACAGCAAAATGTCTCTGAAAGCCTATGGGTCATCTTCCTGAGCCTATATCGTGTATATAATGTAGGTGGAGATGTGCGTGCATGTGTGAACATTACAGTGGGTATATGAGTACGGGCATGGGTGAGAAAATGTGGTGTATGTGTGCTCGTCGCCTCAGCTGTTCACTGTTGTATTTATTTGAAGGGGTCAGGCGCTGACCCGGCACACAAACACTCATCCCTCTCTCAGCGGGCTTGGCCTCAGCCTCCAGAGACCCAGGCCTGTCATTCTTACTTCACCGCACATCTGTATACTCTTACTGCCATTCTGTGCACCCTGCATGCCACCTAAAACACACTGAGCCTTACTGTAATTACACTGCAACGTATGGAAACATTTCAACTCCCAGAAGTGCGAAAACTCTCCCTCGCTTTAAATTGAAATACAGAAATATGTATGATTTCTCAGGGTGACAGTCGGTGAAGATGGTGGTTCTGGAAGTGCATACTGGTTTCAGCTCTCTCTTACTGGGATGAATTCTGGCCTCGCTCCAGCACAGATGGACTTGTCTAAATAGGAGGAGACAGTGTTACACATCTCATCCCCTCCTCCTTCCTTTTAGCTTCCCGGTTTTGCAAACCAACGTGTGTGTGTGTGTGTGTGTGGGTGTGAGTGGGTGTGTGGGTGGCTCCACCTGGGTTTGTTTTCAGTAGGAGGACAGAGGAGGATGTGACTATGAGCAAGTGATGGAGCCAACTGTTTCTGTGTCTTTCCCACCCTTTCACACACAGAATGATGATGGAGGCCACTGCTGCCTGGTCAACAAGTGGAGCACCTTCCTGAAGGCTAGGCTCATCTGCTCGGTGCCCGGCGCCGACGGCATGGAGACGCACTTTGATGAGCTCCGTGAGTACGACAGAAACCTTTAGACCGGTAAACGGATCATGCTGTGGTGCCACTGACTGTTTTCAGATGAAGGGGTGATGGGGAGGTCACTTGGTATGGGTGTGGGTGTGTGTGTGTGGTTTCCTTGTCAATCAAACACACTGCCAGAACTGTGACGTCTTTTTCTTGGATTTTCCCGTAGGAGGTATTTCTTCTACTTCTTCCTTCTTCTTCCTCTACTTTCTCCTTCTTCTTTTTCTTTTAAAACATTACAAACATATATAGGGCTGACTTTATTATCAGTTAATCTGATGATTGAATATTTACTGATTAAATAATTGTTTTGTCTAGTGCAATATGATGTCTCCCAATTTATCTTTTTATCAATTTGTTTTCCTTTAAGTCAAACATATTTGTATTGCAGTGAGGCTAGAACTAGAAAATCCTTTGCAATTTTAAAAATGACACATATTATTGATTATCATAGATAATTATTTGTCTATCCACGAATCAACTTATTGTTACAGTTTTTATCACATTTTATTTCCTGAGATCTAAGTCATGGGACCAATGACTTGTCAACAATTTTTTTTTTAAACAAAGAAATGCGACGGTTTCCCAAAGGATTAGATTTAGTATTGGTTTTATTTATAGATTCTTGGCCAACAACTTTCATTACATCCTGTTTTTTTGTTTTTTTTGTGTCGTTAATCATTTTGACAGTATGTATCGTATGGCAAAGAAAAAGTACAAAAAATGACACAACTGGATTTATCATAGACGTATTCATTTTCAGGTTCCTGTCATGTATGATCACATCTGAAATATTAAGTAGAGAACAGTCCACTGTGGGCTCTGATGTTTCTACTACAGCACCTGTCAAGGTTGCACTATACACACACACACACACACACACACACGCATATATACACACTCACACACCAGAGCTCAGTTTTTCCCCCATATGGCAGTCCATTCCCATCATATGGCCCAGCATTACAGCACACTCTAATGTGAATGACACACACAGTCCCACTGCTGTAGTTGTCATTTTCTTTCAAGATGTCTTGGACAAAAGTGTCTGTTTTTTTGTGTGTGCAAAGGAGGGTGCGGGGTGTGGCCTGATGGCGAGGAGATCAGATCACCAAGCAGGAATGTCTGTGACTGTGTGAGACTATGAGCCTCTCCGGAGGAATCTCTTTCTGTCTCACTGGTTTAAAATAGAGCCACAGAGTGATAAGAGACTGATGCGTGAGGCTACTGTTACTCTTGAACTAATCTCAAGAATGAAAAGTGCCAGGTCTGTTGAATCTGATGATAGTTTTTTTTGTCTATTTATCTCGCTGACATGCCCATTGCTTTTACCTCAACCTGCCTGTTGTTGTAAAAGCTGTTTTGTTTTGTTCAACCACTGCAAAAGTGACACACTTGTGAAACGCTGTGGCCTTTTCATGCGTGCAGCTACTTCACCTAAATGGCATGAAAGGGGTTCTGAGTGGGAATGGGCTCACTTTGCCTGTACACATCAGAATTGTGTCATTACTGGTCAGGTCAGTGTTGACACAGGCGTGCAGAGCGGCTCTGTAGGACGGCTGGAGAGTTGTCATCTGTTGGAGCTGATGAGAATTGTCAGGATTTTGCCTGAATAAGGCTGTAGATGTGTAGTAGAACAGACTGGTGAATGAACTAGGACAGGCATGACAGCGGAGACATGTCCAACAAGAGGGAGAGACACATGCACATGCCAGTTTGCAGAGTAGCCATCCCTGCCAAGGACTACTAGAGGAGACAGTAAATTGGATATGATTGAGTTTCATGCTAATGGCTTCACATTAACTGTCTAGTTTGAATGTTTATAAAGCTCTGACTGGAGGGTTTGTCTTTGCACAGGAAAATAGAGATCTTAGGATTGCACAAGGGTAAATGGGTCTTCAACTACTGCACACTAAATGTAGGTCATTAAATGATTCGTTTGACATTTTGGGAAACATGCTTATTTGCTTTCTTTCGCCAAGAGCTAGATGAAAAGACCGATATCACTCTCATAGTTGAACATGATGCTACAGTCAGCAGCCAGTTAGCTTTCAGTAAAAAGACTGGAAACTCTGGAAGCAGCACACCTGGCTCGGTCCAAAGGGAATGAAATCTGCCTACGAGCAGCTCTAGCGCTCATTGATTAACCCTTTGTGTCTTGTTTTTTTTAATGGTGTTCAAACACCAAAACATAGAAATAATATATCACTGGCACCCAGGAGTAATATTTCCAAAATCCCAAACTGTCTGTTTTATATCTCACACATGAAACAAACCAGATATGTCCCGTTAATTTAGGAGCTGTAGAGGTGGTGGTAGGGGGTAGAGCCTGGCAGACTCCTTTCTCCAGTTTTAATCCAGGACAAATTTAGAAACTTAAGTTTGCCACATGTGAGTGAAAAAAATCTTAAACGTTCCCCTTTCTCTGAAGAATTTTTATTAATAATGACTTAAATTATAACTGAGAAGCTTGTTGAAATGTCCAGACCAGCTGTATTTCTGGCATGGTATGCTCTTTTGTAGAAATACATTGTAGCAAAATCACACCTGAGACCTGGGGAGTTTTTCCTGGAATATGTAACACTTATTGGCTCTGTCTGACAACTTGTACCTAAGTGGCCCACATTGACTTAAAACAGTGTAATAATGCTTTTTTTCCAATCATGATCACAAGACTGAAAGAGACAAATGTATTTTAGATGAGGTCTGTGTTAGAACCCAAAGGCAGATCAAGCAGAAATTGAAATTTCTTTTGAGGAAATGGGATGTTTGGGCAGCGGAGATTTTATGGCCATACAAGCGTAGTGAAGACGGCTGTGGAGTCTGAATCCTTTCCTGGCTGTTAATAACATGTAAGATCCCCTGGAGCCAAGTCACTGCTCTGTCAGGATAGCTTTTATTGCAGATCACGTAGGTTTTTTTCCCTGTGTTTCCTTGAAGCCCTGAGCTGTTTTTAGCGACGGTATGTGATAGCTCCGTGTTGGCCAAGTTTGTCTGCTTTTGCGTGCGCTTGCGTGTTCTTGCGTGCAAATTGTTCATTTCTGCAGTACAACAGCTGTATGTCATGTCAAGGATCATCTGTTGTGTGACACCCATGACAGACCCTTGTGCGGGGTCCATGCTAACCCATGACCGTTCCATTGCTCCAGCTGTGACAGCTGTGGAAGATGGCATGATGGTGTCTGAGTGTATATGTATATGGGTGTGACTTAAGGGAATTTGCACTAGGGATAATGTGGCTGCTGGATTCTCAGTTTTATCATTTTCTACAGGAAGACATTTGCAGTTGTAGACCATCCCTCGAGGAAGGCTGGACATATTCTCTAACATGGACAACTCCAGAACTCAGATTCAAGACAATGCTCACGTCGCCCATGTTTCATTTTATCTGCAAAGCAGTCTGACAGCTAATTTCTCATGCTGGTCTATGAGGGACTGTGAGATCATAAATCTGAATTTTTTCAGATCTGATCAGTTCACCTTCTGTTTCACACTTTCCAGGAATTAATAGTCATATGTTTTAGTTTTTCTCCCTCCATCACTAGCTTCTAGACTTTTCCCGATTGCATCTTTACGGCCATGTACCTGCACAACTAGGTTAAGAGAACATTCCTTTTCCCTTGAAGGCCTTTGTCCTATTGTAGGCAATGAACAAGCCTACTGGGACTAGTATTTAGGTCACCACCAAAGAGGAGAGAGACTTATCACCCATCACGTGTTTAGCTTCTCTGTATTTGTTTCCTTGGACCTTTCCCTCAGTATCAGCAGTGATACTGAGGGAAAAGTCCAAAGAAACAAAGGATGGGATGATCTAAATCAGGCAGTGTCCCATGTCAAAACCCTGTAGGACAGAGTACGTGAGCGGTCATGATTTACAGGCCTCTAGAATTGGCCAAAAGAGCCTGTGATGCAGTTCTCCTATGGGAGTGGAAAGATATTTCCTTTCCCTCAAAGTGGAAGACATAAACTACGGATGCAGGAAGAGGAGAATCCCTGCACATCATGCTCACATTTGTGGTCTCACGAGGTTCAGAAATTACCCTGCTCCGGTCTAGACTGCTGAGAACCAGGCTGTTTGAATTCATAGCCCTGTGTCTTATATTCGGGCTCAGTTGTTCTGTTTAGGATGGCTGGGCACAGCATCCTCTTGATTTTTCTGTTTCTGTGTGTTATCTTGTCAGTAAAGTATTCACCTGACATATCCTTCCCGAGGTGATGATTCAGTTTCCTGTTGCACAGTCGATTGCAGGATATGGGAAACGCAAGAGGGCTTTCTGGAAGGAAGAAGTTTTTACCTCTTGTTAGTTCTGTTAGACTGTTGGCTAAGATTTCTCTGCCTTTTATTAGCTTTTAAGCCACGCTAGCAGCACGACTCTAGAGATAGCAATGTTGGTCTGTTGGTAAGTCAGTTGGTTTTATGTGTCTATAATTATTTGATTACATTTGGTACATGATCATGTCCCCTTTGGAAAGAATAGCTTTTTACTTTTCCTTCATATTTTTTGTCCAGTACTTCGGTTTTTGACCAAATTCATTCTTTGCATGGTAGTAAGACCAGCATGTTAGCATAGTCAATATGAGAAAAATACTGGCATCCTTGACTTTTATTTTGTTTACCCCACTCCTCCCTCTTTATAATATTTCATGTCATTGTTACTGTACCATATTAGCAGCAGTAGATTAGCATAATGAGCATTATCAAGTCATTATAAGCATGTTAGCTTTAAGTTGAAAGCACTAAGCCATGCTGTTACATTAATCACATCCACATTTAAACAAACATTTAAGAAGAAGCAAAAGCAATTCTTACGTGAACCCTGACCCCTTTTCTGTTGGTGCAATTATGGATTTCAGGGACTTGCAAAAGCATAAAGACACAACCCAAGAGCCCATTTTGCTCATTATCCAAATCCAGTAGTGGGTACCATGTGCTTTCCCCCCAAAGATGAGGGCTCAGCCTCTTTGTTAGTGCACAGTTCCTTCCAGAGATGTATAGCCTAAAGGTCTTTCTGGCTAGGAGTGGTTGGATTGATTGAAGGCTGTGTAAATATTAGTAAAGAAGAGAACTTGTGGTGCAGAACGTGATGTGTCCTTCACTTGCGCTTTACACTGACGTGGTTTCTTCTCCTCTTCTTTACAGGAGATGTTTATATACAGCCAACACAGGACACAAAAAATCCTGTGATATATGGAGTCTTCTCTGTCTCTGGGTTAGTGTACTGTAACAGATGCTGCATATGCACAACAGTAATAATAGGCTTGAGATAAAATTTCCTGACTTTTCTCTTCTTCCACTTCACAGATCGGTCTTCAAGGGCTCAGCAGTTTGTGTCTATTCCATGGCTGACATCCGCATGGTTTTCAACGGACCCTTTGCCCACAAGGAGGGTCCTAATTACCAATGGGTGGCCTACACTGGGAAGATCCCCTACCCTCGCCCTGGCACTGTCAGTCTCACCTCATACTAACCCTACACATGGAAATCCCACAGCAATAACAGTGTTTTCTCTCTGACTTTGACTTCAAATAGAAACCATATGAACAAACTAAGCTAAAAAAAATATTGCAAGACAGTCTCTCAGTGTTTATTTCATATGATTACATCCATTTATTTCACGTATTCTCAGGCTGTAAATGCTTCTGTTTCTTCCTCAGTGCCCTGGAGGTACTTTCACCCCCAACATGAAGTCCACTAAGGACTATCCAGATGAAGTGATTAACTTCATGAGGAATCATCCAGCCATGTACAATGCAGTGTACCCAGTGCACAAGCGCCCCCTGGTGGTTCGGACCAATGTGGACTATGAGTTCACAACCATCACAGTGGACCAGGTGACAGCAGCAGATGGCAACTATGAAGTGCTCTTCTTAGGAACAGGTGAGTCTTTTCTAAACTTTGAATTTCATTTAAAAAATGACAGAGGGCATCAGATCTCTGCTTTTTGTCTGCTTAAAAAAATCATCAAAGCTTTTTTAGAGTTATTTCTAAGCTATTTTCATGAACATGCAGTCAGTCTGTACCTGGCAACCCTTTGATCAGCATGGGAATAGTGAGTGACAGTGTCAGTGGGAAGCTGAATAATGGTGGAAAAAAATCCCCCCTATGGAAATAAATCCCATGTAAGTGGAAGGCCTGTCTCCTTTGCAATCATTTATCATTAAGAGAAAAGCATTCTTGCCTTTTGTGCTCGAGTGGAAATTTAAGCAATCAAAGGGTTTGTACCTCGCTCTGTTCACATGAAGCAAACAACAGGAGATTTGTACCTGGAGGGCAGGGGTGGATCTGCAGCAGGAGGGAGAGAAAAGAGACACAAGAGGAGAAGCAGGAGGGGGGCTACAGTTAGTATATCCATCACCTTAATCTTGCCCACTGGTGTAAGAAAGATTATGTTTTTCTGCATGTGTTGAACCTTTAATAAGACCTCAGGGTGACAGCAGCAGCCACAGCACAGCATGCAGCCCTCACAAGTTGCATATGAGTCCTCTTAACTTGCTTCTTTGTTCATCTGTGCATTACGGGGCAGACACTAATGGGTTTGTATGCGACGGCGGCCACTATGGAGGAATGTATGTCCTTTTAGCTGCTGTCAGAGGCAGCCATTCAGCCGTGTGTCGAGGCTCAATGCAGGAGTCATAATAAATCTCAGGTGTCCTGCACACAGGAATGCTGAACTCTTTACAGAAATCAAACATGTCAGAGAAGCCCAGGGAATGTTTTATGGCGTCCAAATGAATAGATCAGGGTAAGAATAGAAGCTGAGGATGACAGAGGGAGTTTGTCATGGTAGCGGCATTGAGTACATGAAGTGGAACAGAGCTTCACGTCATTGAAGAAAGGTTAAACTGGAGAGAACCACATGACAGAGGTGAAGAGTACAGTGCAGCCTGTTGATATGAGGATTATCCCTTGTTGGAGGCTGCTGAGAGAATAAAATGGGAATCCAAGGGGCTGTTGACAGGAAGAAGGGTGAGAGGTTGCAGGTGTGTAGCTGACAGGTGTGTGTTGTGGTCCGCAGACAAGGGGACAGTTCAGAAAGTCATTGTGCTGCCCAGAGACGATCTGCAGACAGAGGAGCTGGTCCTGGAGGAGGTAGAGGTTTTCAAGGTAAACTTTTCTCTTCTTTTATCGCACTTTGTTACATCTTGCACTTAAATATTTGTTCTCTGTTTGGCATGTCCTTCGCTCCCGCCTCTTCTGTAATACAATAATTCTTGTGCTGCCTATCTACTGTAAGGAAAATACAGTGCTCACCATAAGTTATTTTCTCCTTCAAGGTTCCTACTCCAATCACAACAATGAAGATCTCATCCAAAAGGGTAAGCAAGAGTGTGCAACAGATTATCTTAGCCTTTGCTGACATATTAAAAAAAAGAAGCCACCTTCCAAAGGCAGGAAATGATTGACACAGTTTGGAAAGGTCACAAGCTCCATGTATACAGCTGTGCTTCCCTGTTGCTTCATGACTCACATAATACACGCACGACAACGGGGAGACAATGAGGAAAGAAATGTGGAAAAGACATTAAAGTTCAGCATTGTCTTTCAAAGTGAATAAAAGACTTGGCCATCCCCACATGTATTGACATCAGTCCTCAGACAGAGAGTTAGTGTTACACACAGACTGCCAGATTGATGAATTTGAACAGCTGATCATAAAATTGATGGCAACCTGATGGAGATGAGCTCAGTATTCTCCCAGATGATCCAGAGCTGCTGCTGTTTCAGCACAGAGTACAATCACATTTTACATTTATATCATTACGTCCATACGGGGTCATCAAGTCTTCAACTGGGAGCAAATACTGTTAAGTTTGTATTAGAATCTAAAATTTACAGGACTTCAATGTTTTACTTTATAAAGCAGTTACCCAAATTCATGTGGTCTTAGAAAATTTCAGAGGCTTTTACACTTCCTGATTATATTTTGGGATTCACGAACATAGAAAATCACCACCCTTTAAGTTTCCAAGCCTTTCTCAGCAGCTAGGCATCTTTTGGCTTGACTTTGCATTTTTAAGATTCAACTTGAGTTATTGCAACTCAAATGCAAAGGCTTTGATTTTCAGTCTGAATCTGTGAGCCCAAAAATATATTTGGAATAAAGTTTTGACTGTTCAGATTTTCATTAAATGCTTTCATACATTTGGCTCAATTTTAGGTTCATTCTGTCATCACCTGAAGTTTTTAACATAATTTTTTCCCCTTATTTTCCCTCAACAGCAACAGCTGTATGTGTCCTCCGTGGTGGGACTGACACAGCTGGCTCTCCACCGGTGCGATGTGTACGGCGAGGCCTGTGCTGACTGCTGCTTGGCCAGAGATCCCTACTGCGCCTGGGACGGCAAGTCCTGCTCCCGATACTCTGCTTCACAGAAGAGGTGAGCACCAACAGCAGTGACAGCACGACTTACACTAACTTCATAACTAACGGACTGACTCAACTGATGTGTTGAATGAGGAATTAGACTGTGGCTGAATGGCTGTTTTAAATGGCACTCTAATCTGTGATAGTGATGTTCATCATGATGTTTGGTTGATGGTGAACAATACACTAATGGTTATATACTTATGGTATTATACGTGTAGATTTCCATACTGCAGTGACATAACATGATGGGCTGTTGGTTTGTTGTTGTCTCTGTTTGAATTAATCACTTCACTGGCTTCATGTATTGTTGAATGGCTTTGAATGGCTTGCGGTTGCTTTATGATGTTTTCTCTCCTTATTCGGCAATACTGGTCTGACCCCTTTAGACGTAGCCGGAGGCAGGACGTCAAGTACGGGAACCCCATTCGCCAGTGCAGGGGCTTCAACTCCAATGGTAAGATACATGATCCTCAACCTCCATGGTTGCCCATTCTGCTTTTATTACCCCTGTTTCTTCATTAATGAATTCAGAGGGTTGGAAATAATGAAATGGCTCATTGTTGCCAAACAGTTCAAGGTTTCCATTGTTATGTTGATTTAATGATCGTATGACTGACAGCTTTATGGTAATCTATGAAAGCTGTGTTGCTTGAAGGACTTCGATTTTTACCACAACTGAGATTTTGGTCCTGAGGAGCTCATGGTAATGAGAGTTTTGGTTGCCATGGAAATCGCTGTCTCTCTCTGCCCTGCAGCCAATAGGAACACTCTGGAGATGGTGCAGTATGGGGTGGAGGGAAGCAGCACCTTCCTGGAGTGTCAGGCCCGATCTCCACATGCTGTCATCAAATGGCATCTGCAGAGAGACAACAGCGACCGCAGGAAAGAGGTGAGCCACTGCACCGTTTATACTCTCAAAGTTCCTGCTTACATAAACCCAGGGTGTTAGGGGATAGTTTAATATCATTTGAATTAGCTTGAACTTTTCTGACATGAATGTGTATTTCCACAGATCAACGTGAAGAATTTCTTTTGGATGTACTCACCACAGTATTTCGTTTTATTTTGTTACTTTGTAGTCATGGAGAGCTGGCCATGTATACACCATATGACACACATGAATAATGAGTCCGGTGTGACTCTTCTCAGGTTATGTGTAAACATGATTAAGTGGCTGAGGGTCTGATTGAGCGATGCCTGATTTCTCTTGCAGACCTCCACTGTCCTTAGGCCCAAGGGACGGACATATAAAGGGGAGCTGTGAAAAAACCCTCCGTTATGATATACAACCCTGAGGCACTAGTTAAAGTTTTATTGTGTAGCTATGTAGTGTTGCTGCCTGTCTTTTATTGACTATTCTGTTGGATGGTTTCTATTCCCACAGGCAGAGCCGACTTTGCTGCTGCCTCGCACATCGAATTTAGAGCAAAAAGAGCTGTCATCACCCATTCAGATTCCTGAGAGTAGATGCAAAGATAGGGGTGAAATCATGGCATTACACAACTCCTGCCTGATTACATTTAAATTAATGTTTTGTTTTTATTTCTTTTTCTTTTTTTAAATAGAAGATATGAATTCATGATGCAGTCCAAGGTAGAGGGAATGGAAATTAATATGAATACATTATTTCTATATTGACAGACGTTAGGCTCCAAACAGATTCATACAGCGTCCAAGATTTTTCTGGAATAGTCTTTTCTCCCTTCCCTCCGTGACCCATCATCTGATTGATTTATGTGCCCCAAAACATTACGCTACTTCTTCATAACTCAGTTAAATCAAAACCGTATTACATTATATACATATTGCTCTCTCACTCTTTTACAGTGGAAATAGGATCTCTGATGTCAATCAAAGGAAAATGTTCTTAAGATTTCTTATGATTTTATAATGAAATGAAAATAATATATATAATATAATATATATAATGAAATTTTATATAACTTACCTAGGATCCAAATCATCAGATTTAGAACGTCTGTTCTTGTAAATTGATACACACCGAGATTGTTTCTTTGAATTACTTCAAACCCCGATGCACATGTCACACGTTGGGTGTTTGATGAGCTGTTTGTCCCTCTGTCTCTGCAGATGCGCTCTGATGGTCGGGTTTTGAAGACAGAACAAGGTCTGCTCCTGCGGTCTCTGCAGCCCTCTGACTCCGGCATGTACCAGTGCACAGCTACAGAGAAGAACTTTAAACACACGCTGGTGAAGCTGCAGCTGGTGGTGCTGTCCAGTCGGGCTGTCAACAGCGTGCTGGTGGAGGGTGGGGGAGGACTGGTTCCATCTTCTCTCCACTCCAGCAGCACCCAGTGGACCCCCAGTGCAGGCCAGTACAAGGACTTGCTGACCATCCTGAGCCAGCCAGAGATGAGCCTGATCAATCAGTACTGCCAGGACTACTGGCAGTTTGGAGACCCGCTGCTTGGAGCCCTCAAGGCCAAAGACCTGAAGGAGCTCAAGGAGCAGAAGAAGCCCCGCAACCGCCGGCATCATGGGGAGGAGGAGGAGAATGAGGAGCAAGAGGAGGTAGAGACATGAGGAGCCCAGCTTTGTGTCTGAAACACCCTCAACCACCTTCCCCCACCACCCTGTGAAAACTGGGAGAGACTCATTGAGAGTAGCTACATGAAAAAAAAAATCCACAAACCAGAAAAAAAAGCAAACTGAGAAAAAAGAGGCTTACAAACAAAACCCCACATACATCCTCTGAAACAGTAAGATATATGATACACAGTATTTATTGTAGGTTGTATATAGCATCATTCTGTGGATTTCTTTGTACTTATAGAAAAAAACATGCTCTTTGTGTATAGGTACCTTTGGGGCAAATATTATTGTTATTATTGATGTTGTTAATTTTATTGTTGCTGTTACTGTCATTACAAAACTCATTTGTCAGCATCATATGACCTTTGGCGACTGTTTGGAATGTGTTATCAGGCATGTAAGCTGTTGCGAGCGAGCTGCGCGAGGCTCTCTGTGACGGGGAAATGAGTTGTTGATAAAGGGGTGATGGGATCTCTTTTGTTTCTTGCTTGCTTTGACTTGATGCCAGGACTCTTATTTCTGGACACTTCAGGAATGCCGGTGTCAGCCTCCTCTTGGCTGCATGCAGACAGAGACTTAATAACTCAAGGGGACCATCAAGACGTGGTCCCTATTTTTCAGGGGAAACAGTTCTTTCTCCACAGGAACCTATGTTGTGATTTGGCCTTTTAATAGAAAACTGATGCTTGCCCTTTGTTTTTTTCCCTCTATTCCCTTCTTCATTTGAAGTTTGATTTTAAAATGATGCAGCATTTTGGAGACATGTAGCCAAGAGGCTAGTTCTTAGGGAGAAGGTCTTACTTGTACTCCACTGTGAGTAACCTTGAGTTCCTTCTGCCCGTAAATTCTGAATTTAAAAAAGAGACATAAATGACAAAAGCAAGCATTAGGTTTTTTTTCCTTTTCTGATGAAATCTATCTGGCATTATAATGGCATATATAACACAAACATCCTTTGAACTGAGAGTGAGGTGCAATAAAAGGGGTCAAGGTTTTGCACAAAGGGCATTATTATTTTACTTTCAAGGGACATTGGCTGGGGCCAAATGCAACAAGCACACTCGGGCAAGGTATGGTCGACTTTTGTGTAAAAACAAAACCAGATCAAGATGAAAGAGGTGCCCAAATCAGGCAGCAGTTGTTAGCTCTGAGCACACAAGACATCTTTTGTTCTTTCTTCCTTTGACATTCATATGTGGAAAAAAAATTGCCCATATACACAACAGAGCATTGTAACAATGTTGTGACACCAACCAAAATATTGGGAAGCTGGCTTTCATTGTGTGCATGAACCTGTATTTGTACTGTAATTCTGATAAGATACTGTGTGGTCGTTTTTTTCTGTTCTTCATCTCTACGGGTGTACAGTATGGTCTGAGGGACGATCTCAGCACGGCAACATGGGAAAAACAAATGCTTTAAAGATGCCCTCATTTCAAATACACCCCTGTATGAAACATGATGCATTCTTCCATTGGCATAAATTTACCTCTGGCAAAGTGAAATGATCTTGTTTTATGTGTTTGGACCACACATAATAGCACAGCGGTGGCATATTCATTACTTAGAGTAAGGCAGTTTAGATTTGTAAGTGGTGATATTAAGAACTGAGCAAAGGTTATACTGTAATAAAAAATATTCGTACAACAGATCCCAAGATGTAAATTAATGGAGCTTCTTGGATAAAGCTACACTATTTTAACAGCTCTTAGCACACCTGGTCTTGTTTCTCTTCATGCTGAATGAAAGGCAGCATTAACGCCTCTGGAGGTGCATCCATAATTCATACAGGGGTTTCCATATCTGCTCCTCAAGTTGGGATTTGTCTGCATTCCCAGAATCAATCACAGCTCCTGATCGTCTTCTCCAAACTAGACCGGGGGTTTCTACAGCAAAAAAAAAAAAAAAAAAAAAAAAAAAGAAAAGATAAAAAAAGAGAGGTTGTACAATTTGTTGGTATTTTTAAAAATGTGTCTTTAGTTTTTGAGTGTTTTTGTTTGTTTTGTATTTTTTTGCATCATCAGACTTTATGAAAAAAAAGAAAAAACACTAAATGCACAGAGGTGATGTTATTGTAATGACTTGTGTAAATTACTTTATCTTCCCTTTCCATTGTTGTTGCTGACTAATAAATTAAAGCTCTATATTTTATAAGAATGGAATGCTCCCCCCCTTCATTGTGATTGGCTTGATACTGGATGTTTTCCATGTTCTGCCCAGAACCCTCTGGATCCTTGGAATAAAGTTGTACCTGTTAAAGAGATATGTATGCACATTTGTATAAAACATACACATTGTGTTTGTGTTTGCAATGACACACCTGAAATGTCACACAGACACAAGAGGAGAAGTGTTTCCACCTCTGGGCCTAATCAATATGGATTATATAAAGACATAATCCCAATCAGTTAATGTCAGATGAGGCTTGTTTAGAATTTCAAGGTTCATTAACTCAGATATTCCTCACTAGATGATGATGATGATAATAATAATAATAATAATTTCACTTCACTGTTCATTTTAACCCTCAAGTTACAAAATGTATCTCATTCTCATAGAGAAAGTGAAAATAAATGTGTTTGTGTTTGTGCTTTTGGCTCATCTAGGCAATACCTGAGGTACTCTGTTCCTGTGTGTACTGTTGGCATCCCTTTGACTTCAGGTGCTGGATCTCTTAGAGGAAGTGGTCCAACCTTGTGTAACTTCGTGGCTGCCAGAAATGCAGTCTAAATATCATTGCTGATTCTGAGACTATTTGGTGAGTGCTGCTAGAATTTCACACAAAAGCTGTCCATATTGGGCCATTATGGACCACCAATGTAAGTGACATCTGTTGTACAATATTTCATGACTTTCTGCACTCCCAAGATCCCTGAGTCATCGGGATTGTTTCCATCTAATAATGACTCTGATGCAATATATGATGGGAGTTCACAAAGGCCAATCTGGCTCACTGCACCCAAGGGATAAGGGCTCTTGTCAGGTCAGAGCAGTGTCAGTAAAGAACATCAGAGTTTCTGCACCTCATAAAAGCCTTGATGGCAGAGCTGACCCCAGATCAGCCCAAGAGTGACTCACATTCTCCCACAACAATCTAGGTCAGGAGTAAAGTGGCAGAGAAGAAAATGCCCAGTTGGGAAAGAGCAAAAGGAGAGAAGTATGTAGAGTTCATGAATATTACCACATGAAAGCACCATATGCTGCACTGAAGAGATTAAGACACAAACATATTGGTTCAATAAACACAATATAATAGGATACAACTGATACTGAATACATTACATTCAGTGTTTCAAAATAATGCGAGGAGGCTTTCAAAAGTAATGAATAAAGATTAAAAAAAAAAAAAATCCAATCAATATTTACTGTGACCACCCCTGGCATTTAGGTTGTTCCAGACATCTTGAGGAAATTTTCACAGTTCATCTGTGGATTTAGGCTGTCTTAGTGACTATAACTAATTGTTGTTTTCTTGCAAAACTTTTCATATTCAAGCCAATAAGCATTTATTTGATTAGACTTTAAATGAAGAGCTTACAGCTCAGTGACATGCACTCTGGGATGACAATTTACAACCCGGTAATGCTGTAGGTATTCTGCATTTTTGTTCTTTTCAGTAAATAATATGAAAAGACCAAACTGCTGACCTCCCTAGTTTTGTTGCTTTCAGTCCAAAGCCAATTTATTCTGGCTGAGGATGCCAAGGACGAACAGCGCTGTGGTGTTTGTCATCCAGTGAAATTGTACAACTCACATAATTATATGTTTTAATAGTTTTTGGAAGTCTACTCCTCTCAGAGGAATAAAATACAAAAGGCTACACAAATAATACTGAAGAGGATCAATTTATTGTTGGTTTTCACTTTTCATTCAATATATGACACAACAATGTGTAGACTTATCGTTTTAAGGGGATGTTGTGACTAAACATATCGTTTTATAAACAGCTGGTGGTGATTGCTGCTTTACAAGCGCTTCAGTCATTAGCATATATATAAAACAAGAGATTATAATAGGCCCCATGGGCAATGCTTCATCTTCAGGATAGTTTGTAGTGAGGAGAGGGCCCAGAGCTATTGGTTAGCATGCTAACTTGAGTAGAAGAAAAGAGTGATAAAAGGCAAGAGTTAACACTGGTGTTGTGTTCCCTCTCTGGGGGCAGCTGTTGGTGGCAAAAGAATGAAGTATTATGCTTGAACTGACATTTCTTCCAGACTGGTAAGTAAAACAGCTGTTGACGACAATGAAGCTACCAATGACAAAACTTACAAATAGCTCTAATCTCAAGATCATGCTGAGATGATGGTACGGGAGAGGCCTTCGACAGCTGTACATGAATGATCATTGTTTATTTCTTAGTGGGTAAGTATGTCATCGATCACAGCGCTGGTGAAAATGTTCTGCTTATTGCCTCCTTCTACTTTATCTTGTTCCAATGCATTAGTCTGACACTGACTGTCAGGGTGTGGATGCTGACAGTCTCCTGCTCTGTCTCCCCACTGATGTCAGCCTATAGGAATTCACTGCTGGCTACCAGTTGTGTGTCTGCCTCTTCTGTAAACACAAATTTACTGATTTTAGTTACTCATCAGTTCATGTTGAAAGCCATGACATGAAAGACTTTGTGCATATGTCCTAACCAACTGATTTGAATGACATTAAAGATTCATATAGACCTACTATAATACTGTTTGTTATGTTGTTTTTCTTACAATTATTGCTTTTCTGTTGCTTTCTATTGCCATAACATTAATATGTATATGCATCGGGGATGTTTCTTGTGTTTCTGGAGGACATTGAAAATAATAAGAGTAAAATATGCTTTAATATCACATTTCTTTTAGAGGCCCGGGGACAGAAATGAAGTGTGTATTCTCACTGTATAACATCCATGGACACCTTTAGGACTTTTAGCAACCTGACTTGCAGTATTGTAAAGTGTATCTTAACACAATAATATCACTGACTGGTGCATACTCAGTAAATATACTGTATGTTATAGTCATCATTCATCAAGTCATTCTTTGTATTTTTATATTTAAGTCAGTTCAAAGTTGAATATGGTTTTTATTATAAATACTAATAACTACCATGACATGGCTGTTATGAAGAATGAAGTTATGTTACGGATTTTTTCGTCATAAAAAAAAAGAAAAGAAAAAAAAAGCAGGAGCGAACAGGTGAGTTGATCTCGGCCAATCAAAAACGCTTTTGTTGGGAGCCAATCCCGGAATGCTACAGGAGACAGGCCTCCTGCGGTTTCCTGGCGGGATGTCAGTACTTTGGTCTTTTATCCCACTATATTTGTTCTAGAAGTAAACCATCGGGTTAATCATCGATGCTATTTTGTAATTTGCCGCACGCGTGATGACTTTTCTGTGGTCGGCCAATGAGAAGAAAAAGCTAAAAACAAACAAACAAACAAACAAACAAAAACTTTATTGCACGCATTAGAAATGGAGGAAACAACATGATGGTGAGGGCCATGCCGGGTATATTAACACCTGTGGATTATCTAACGTCTGGAGCCGTGGCTGACAGCTTTACAGAACGAGGGATTAAGGTAAGAAACATGTTTTTATATATTTGAAGGTGTTTGCATCAGCTGTGGCCTCTGGGTGAGGAGTTAAATGTGTGGCGCAGTGGAACATGATTTTGTGTTGATGTCCTGTCAGAGGAGTCCTGTGCTGCAGAGATGCCTTGGGAAGCTTTAAGCTTTGTGACGTGTGTCTGACTGTATCTGGATGGTCTGATTGGGAGAATGGGCAACAGGTGCGTGGGTGCTGTTGTTTTGACTGACAGCTGTGTTCACTGAGAGAGACCATGATGAAGTTTACTGCATTGTCAGTGGTGATGTTCATGTTGGCGAATACTGGTTGTTTTGCATGGACATAGGTGTCTATGAGGACCTCTGTGGGCTGCTCCATGCACTTCCTGTCTTGTATTTTGGGTGGTCAATAGAGGACATGTTGTCAGAGACGCTGGAAACAAATGGAGCGCCTTTGGGTTTTGATCTGTTCATCTGGCGAGCTACTAACTTAAGCAACTCCGAGGTCTTCTCCTCAATGTAATCTTGCTCCAAAAATGTTCAAACCTTGGCGTTGTTTTTTTGTTGTTGTTGTTCACTGCATGTATAGATCTCTTTGTTTAACCATCAGTTCAAGAACATGGACAGTTGTGTCTTGGGCTTTGACCCTGTAAAACCCATTTAGTGATTAAATGGTGACCTCTCCTCTGTCTTCTGATATCAGCCTCTTTCACTGTGTCCATCTGTCTCCTCTGTATCTTCCACTCTGTCTTTCACCCTCTCTATCTTTTGTGTCTCCAGCATACACTATTTGTCTGTGACATCACTGGTTATTGTACTGCAAAAGGGTTTCATCCTCGCTACACAAGAGACAGAGACTCTTTGTTGTCGTATATGTTTACATTTGGCATGTTGTTTTATACGGTTGTGAAAACACATTAATTGGATCAAGTCCACTCTAAGGGACAGTACTGTTACTGTCTTTGCTGTTTTGGTAAAATTAAGTCCAGTGCCAGTAGCCTGACTGACACACAATGGTCCCACAGTGGTTTCAAGTCACTTTGATAATTTATCAAAACAAATGTGAGCTAATGATTAATTGATACCAAAGTGCTAAACATGGCACCTGTTTAAGCATAATTCTTCTCAGTAGAAAATGTCCTGACAAATGATACATGTGAATAAGTAACAGGAATACATGTTCCCTGAACTCTCAGACCAACTCGGATGCTTCAATATTCATGTAACCGTCAAACATAATGAGCAAACTAGCAGAAGCACTGAAGCACTGTTTCTATTTGCATAAATTATGAATAAATGCAGATAACATTCATTCCTTGGGAGGTGTTTTTTGTAGTGTTGTACTTATATAGTACACAACGTGCTGAAGTCTTATTAGGGATCTGAATACACACTGCTTCTTAAGTTTACTGTAAGTCACAAAGGCCGTCCTACAGACAGATGTTCATCTACTAAGCTCAGCCTTAATGACACATTTTAAAATGTGGAGATGAGAGCATGTCTGGACGCTCCTTTTCAACCCAGTATGGGTTTGCTTCAGGACACAGGAGGCAATAGGTCAAATGATTTGGAAAACCATCACAGGGCCTTTCAGCTGTCAGATGACACATGTTGTTGCCTTCCTCATTCCTCCCCATAGACAGAGTTTTGTTCCCTCTGCTTATCTGATCCCTGCGGCCGAGCAGATGAGGGGGGTATAATAGTTCTGAACAGGGGGCACAAATATTCAGGGTCAGCCTCCCTCACAGTGGCTCTTAAAATTATATCTGCATCATCACCACATCACTTCTTATCCAGTCACCTCTGTCTCTGTCTCTGATTCAGATGCTGGCTAAACACCAAAAAGCTGATCCACATTTTGGAAATGCAAAACTACTCCCAACAAAGGCTGACCCATTAGAATCTGGTCAGACATCTCTGTTCACCATTCTTCACAGCACAACAGAGACGTATTACTGTGGGAAGTTATCTCCACAGTGGCATATCACATGATATGATGCCAAGCAGTGGTATCACTAACATCACGCTATTGACTTTTCACATGTGGATTCCAGCTCGGTCTTATCTTGGAGTCTGATCATGGTGCTGAGTGGCTCAGAGGCAGGGGTGGCATTCTGTGGGTATCTGCTCTGTCTGCCTCACAGACGCAGTCAGAGCGGTCGGACACTTACTGCATTGTTGGGGCAGAAACTCAGAAGTCAGATAGTGAGAGACAGAAGTTTGGCATGCCGTGAAGCTAGGTCTTTGTTCACAGGCATCCCTCTGAAGACCTACGGACTTGGCCACTGAAACTAAACTCAGTCCACTGAAGAGATGATGAGATGACATTATGTTTAAGGCAGTGTTTCTCAGTCCTTTTCACCTAACCAATAAAATAAAACCCATGGACAACTTTAACATCTAGGACAAACCCCAAAAGTGATAGAGCTACTATTGTAGCAACCTTGATATGACAGTGAAAAAGAAAGGAAAAGCGGAGATAGAGATTAGGGGAACAGCATAGCCTACTGTTAAATGTCCAGCACAGTGACTGTACTGCTCTTGAACCAAGTATTTGCTACTAACTTGGCACGGATGTTACTCACACCCACACCGCTCAGCTATCAGGACCTAGTTTTAATCATGAAAAAACCCTGCATCTCACACTCTGTATGACAACATATGATGCAATTTATTTAACATCAAAGTCATCACTCTTATATGAGTGATGACATATGAGTCTCAGTCATGGCGACTACATTAGTAAAACTTCCCTGATGTGGCTATTATGCTGAAGGTTTTATTTGATTTTCTTTTGATTGATGTGGTCTGTATCCTTCAGTCCATGATCTTTTCTGTTTTCTAAAATGCTGCTGATGGTGAGATGTATCAGGGCAGGATAACTTACACAAACTGTAGGTAATGATTGGTTTCAGTCATCTACACTGTATGGATAGGATATTATCTTGGGCTGGAAGTGCCATTAAAAGCTGCATAAATACATGTAGGACATGGCAATCACACAAACACGACTGGTGGTCTGAAGACCAAACTCATCAGGCTGATTTAAGGTCTCAACTTGGGATTTATCACAAATTGGGTCAAAGATTTGAATTTCACCCTCCTCTGGCCTTGATTAGCTCCCACTTATCTTGCACTCTCATGCAGTAACAATGTACAGGAGGAGACTTGTGGGAAACGGTGGAATAATCACTGTCCACCACCAGCCCCTGGTGGAGAAATCAGGGAGCAACACTGCCCTCTTCTGCTCATATGTGCCACCACAAAAAGGGTCCTGCTTCACAGCTGCGATTTATTTTATTGACCAGCAGGTGGCAGGGCGCAACAGTTTCCACTGTACTGTCCATATGGAGCTGTCAGTATTGTGTAATGAGAACAAATGCTCTAGGCATTAAATAGCTCCATATGGATTAAAATGTGCCAATAGACAAGCACTTTAATATGTAAGTGAGACAATTTGTGATATGTTGCTTTGAACATGTTTGCCGAACAAACCATGAAGGGGTAATTGTAAAATACAACATCAAAATCCTTGCACCAGAAGTAAGTAGTATTCTACTGGCCAGTCTACATTAGACTCATAAATTGATGAGGCTGAGCTGCTTATAAGTACTTTATGTTTTAGTCTAGTTCAGTGGTGTTCACTGAATCCCCTCCGAGGAGCTACAGGATGAATCTGAATGGTTCAATAGAGGAGTTAATGATGGAGGGCAGAAGAAAAAAACAAAGTGCTGCATTTCAACTCTTCATTCGTTGTTTGGAGTATTTGTTCCTGCTGCTGCTTCAAACTGTCTCACAACACAAAACCAAATAACTGCAGGTAGATTTTTTTTTTCAATGCATGCTACTGACAGTTTTCATTAATGGCGATGCTCTGTTCTACAAAGCTGCTGACACTGATTACAGTTAATTACTGGAGAAAGTGCAGCGCTGTATATGTGGGCATTGTTCTGTGGGACTTCAGTGTGCAATAAAATGCAGCAGCAAACTGATAAGCAGACTTGTTATGATTGATTGCTTTTTGACCTCAGCATGCTAATAAATCAATACTGCACACCACATCCATTCATCACTATCATAATTCCTCACTTGGAACAGTGTCATCAGTTTGAATCCAGTAGCTGAGAGGTGAAAACACTTCTCAAAAGCAGAGCTAGATGTGTCTTTCTTCCTTCTGTTACTTTAGCCCTGCTGTATTGATTGCACTGCATAACTCAATTAGTTTATTAGTATGTCCATTTGGCTTTGCCCACAGGATGAGATATTTTGTTATTCCTTGTAAACTTCTCTTTTCTCTTCGGGAAGGACCGACTCTGATCAGTGTTCTTTCATCTCTGCATTGCCGGATGAGAAAAATAGGAAACTGACTCTTCCCTCTTCCTACCTCTCTTAATGAAGTCATCCAATGACACAGAGACAGAGTTAGCATCCCCCTGAGCCCTGCAGACCGTATGGATGGCTGCATACGACTGTACATTGGGCATGAAAAAGAGAAAGGCTCCCAAGTGGCAGCCTGTTTAAACCCCAGAGGGCCCAGATCGTTATTCCTGCATGATGCAATTCAAGTATCCTGGAAAGTGTCACCAAATGGCACTGCTGGGATTTTTCGAACACGAGTTCACACCCCACCAGGATGGGTGCTAAGCTTGTGCTAATTGAGACAGTGTAACACAGATGCTCTCCAACGGGTTAAGGGGAAAGCAGAGCGTGATGACGCAGGCTGTTTCCCACATTTTCTCTAAATAGTCTTCCACAGAGCCATCTTTTATTTGAAAGCTCTCATTTACCCTCTGTCCACTGACTGAAACAAAACAAGAGAGCCACACATGAATAAACAGATGAAGTAAATTTTATTACCATCAAAGTCATCAACTCAGTCAAAGAGTACGGTACAGAGCTCACAAATGCAGGACAGGACCTAAAGGTGACCACTGGTCCTGGCAAACATCACATCTACAAATACACCTGTAAGTGCATGGTAAAATGAACAGACATGGAGTACTAAATACAGTTTTGGGAAAAAAACATTGCTTTTAACTGGAACAGTATTTCAACAGTATTTATTTGCCACCTAAACAAAGAGAACAGACCACATGAAATAATCTATTCACATAAAAATGTCTGCTTGTTAAGCCTCGCTGTAAAATCTATATATTTTTCTTAAACCATGTAAGAAACAATACAGTGGTGTAATCTGAATGATCAGTGTGTGTGTGTATGTGGGTACAAATCAATCAATCAATCTTAGCACAAATTAAAAAGAGATATATGTAGAAATAAAAGACTCCAAACTTATCTCAAACTTGAGATGACAAATGTGATCAGTTTTCTCCCCACTGGATCTGAAATGCACGTTTTCATATAAATTCACAGGTGTGCACAGTAGATACACTTGACAACAGGTTGGGCAGAGTCAGACAAAGAGGCCGAGCATGAGCCAGGACATTTTACACTTTAATGATATAATTTGATAATTGTGTCTGCTGTCTTTCAGTGACCAGGGAATAAAAACTAATTGTTAGTGGTGGGTTTGCGCAAGAAAATAACACTGGTCACACATGCACACACACGAACGCGCACACACACACACATATTTGACAGCAGCCATGTGTTAGTTAAGTGGCCAGGACTATAGACTTGTACTGACAGGTACATGGACACCAGGAATCACAGTTTCTGCAGCCAGTCAAATATTGCTCAATTTCATCTAGAGCGATTACAGAGAACTCCTTCTGTAGCTCTTTATTAATGCTCGTGGGGACCAGTGACAAGAGAGGATGGTTCATTATTACTGTTTATCAAGTAAAAGCTGTAAATCTGTGGAAAATAAAAAATATTATATGTAGATAAATAGTAAATAAACAAATAAATAAATAAGTTTTGAAATGTAAAACATACGCTTCATACATTGTTTCAGTAGAATAGAGGTCAACAAAGCTGAGTTGGTGGAGATGACCCTTGTTACTACAAAGTCAAAATGGTGCATGTCTTCCCTTTTGAAAGCCGCATGTGGTCTGTGAATGCACATTTTGTTGTTCAGTTACAACCACCTATTAAGACATGTGTGGCATTTGAGTTAGTAGGACTGGATTATATCAGAGTAGATTGCAGGTAGACTGCGATCTAGCAACCAAAAAAAAACAAAAACAGGTTATGTCACGTGATGGATAAAGATGTCATGATGTGTGCTGTGACGTTTCTAAAAAAGAAGCTACAAATTAATTTGAATGCATAGAACTGCAATGTAATGACAGTTTTTCTTCTTCTTCTTTTTTTTATTTTTTTATTTTCTTTTTCATATAACTTACACTGACAGCAGGGGCGCTAACTGAACAGTAGTAATGGACAACATAGTGGAGCTGTGGTTAGCTTTTGAAAAGAACATTAGCCTCGACATGGCTTGCGGCAAAGAGGCGAGAGTGCTGTGGCCTGCGATAGGATGAGTAGCGCATCTTTATCCACCAAGTGGCTGTGAATGTAAAATGAACAGCAGAAAAGTGAGAATGCATGCTGTTTCAGCTACTTCTACAAAGGTCTCTATGTACAGAATCTTTACACTTACAGCTATGAGGTTCTTTCCTGAGCAGGAAGTTAGCTAAGGAACATAGTGTTTCAGTGTGTGCTTATGTGTGAAGCTGCCTATAGTTCAAAATACAGTACTGGGCATAAAAACTCCCAGTCCAATCTCAGTATTGTTAAACGCACAATAACTGGTTAGTGTAGACAATAACATATAGGAGAGATAAACATATTTCCCATGTGAGAGAGATATATGTGAGGGCCAGCACTTACTGCGTGTCACAAGGTTCAAGTTGAGGGAAAAGCAAAAGGTTTCTACTGAGTCTCAGAACAAATACTATAATTGCAAGACTGGCAGAGAGAAGTTTCCCAAGTTGGCTCGTTAAAAGGGAATCAAAGCAGTTTTCAGCACAATTATGTCTTCTTATGTTCTCTTATCACAAAGAGAAAAAGACTTTAGCTGTGAGCCACAGCTTGACAGCAAATCTGTCTCAACCCCTAAACCTAAAATGTGCGTGTGAGATAGATGCGGTTTATATAATCTGACAGAAAACACCAGAGGGTCAGTGTAAAAAGACACAAGACATGTAAAGAGAAAGCCAATGCAACGCAGCACTCAGGAAAGGTAGCACACAGGCTCCATGAGATGATGCTAATGCTGCAAGTGAGAGAGAAGCAGAGTCAGTGTCACCATGCTAGCAGCTAATGTACAGTGTGCAGGAGTTGGTGGGGGACTGCGAAGGTCACACAGGGAAGGGTGGGGGTGCGGTCTAACCCTGCTCACCCCCAGCCTCGGCGGGTGCATTGTGAGCAGTCGAGGCTTCTCCATTACAACGCGGTGTGGGCTCGGCCTCCTGCGGTGCCAGGCTCGGCTGCTGTGGCTCAGCGTCCGACGCTGAGGTCTCTGGCGCTGGTTGGCTTATCTCTGCCGCAGCAGAGGTCTCCATGGCCGCAGCAGGAGCTCCATC
>OMNW01013902.1:41819-53960 GCA_900303245.1 Selene dorsalis
AGCAGGAGCTCCATCGGGTGTTGCGCCAGATGAAGGTGCGGAGTGGTCGGTGGCAGCCTGGGGAGCTGCGGGGTCTGCTGGGGCGCCAGCAGCTGGGCTGGTTGCCCTCGAGTTGCTCGCCTCAGGTGCTCTCAGTCTCTTCATGATGGTGGTTACCCGCACTGCTTTCTGTAGGAGGAGGCAGGAAAAAACTGATCTGAGATCGGTACAATAACCTGAAAAACTTAGCTCAGAAAACATCAACTTGCATCAGTTACACAACACTGCGCTGCAATACCTGCCTGTTCAAGGACCACACAGCTGCTTAGGTGAAGAAGAGCTTCCAGGAGGAGAGAACAAAAGGACTTACCTTCCATTTAGCTCTGACAAAGTTCTTCTGTATTTGTGCACACACATTTTCCTTGATGTTCTTATCTGAAGCTGCACCACCAGAGATCCTGTTGCACAGAATGGGAAAAACACAACTTCACAACAGGGCTTTATAGTTCCCCTATCTTTGGATGTAACCGGCGGCTGAACACAGCACCTCTCGATTTATTGTTCATTTTTCTCACTGAAAAACCTTAGTGAAGACTGTTTAACCTTTTATTACTATTCTGATTATTTCTGTGCCCGGGCCCTTTTCTTCTACTCATTGCCTTTGTGATGAAGAATTGTGTTCAACGTTTATGACTTGGTGGAAGCAGCACTGATAGACACAACTACGCAGGCAAACAGTCAAACTGAAAATTGATCAATATTTGATTTTCAACACAATGATGAATACCTCAGTGGCCAGTATGGCCACAGAGGTATTCTGATAATTACAAAACAATACAGAACAACTGTGCAGCTCTGTGAAGGTATATGGAGGCACTTTGGTGATGTAAACCTAATGCTACCATCATCATGCTAATATGCTAACAAAATCATGGTGACACAAGGTTAACATGATATAATGTTAACCTTGTTTCTTAGTAGTCGAGTGTTAATTTTTTTTCTGATAAGTTAGGTTTTGAGTTTGATTAGATGTTATAAAGTGTGAGTGTGACTTCATGACTGACATGTGTGACTGACTCATGATTGGATCGTCACAGCGGGAGTGTCACAGGTTCTACTTTATCCAGTTAAAGGAAGTGTCTCTAATGCCATTTGACCCAGTCTTTGTCAGGACCTTTCAACAGGAATCAGAAAAAGTGAATGTCATTAAACCACCAAATTCATCTAGTGTCTGTTGCAGATATCTCCTCAGAGCCACACTGCTATTAACATCTTTTTTTTTCTTTCTTTTACCTCAATCTGGATAATGTGGAAATCAGGTTTTGGTTTATTGTCAACTGAAGCATTGGTTTTCTCAACACGATTAGAACTGACATGTCAAACAAGCAAAAAAGCCTGATCTCACCCAGTATTTCTGATCACATTAATACAGTCTGATTACTCTGTTCTAATTTAAATGGGCTGCACATCATATCAAAGCTCTGCTGCCTACCATTCATGGTTTATAGCCTCCTGGGCTGTCAGTCTCTGGTCTTGTTCCACCTCCATCAGACGAGCAACCAGACTCTTAGCTGTCAGACAAAAAATAACATGGAAAAATCTCAATAAAAAAGGGTGTCTCTGGTGGTTGGGAACATAAAAATGTAAAAATATGTTTGAAAACTCCAGAGGTAAGAGGAGAGGGAATTTGAAATGTTTACCCAACAAACTGCCATTGTGTTCCCTCACAGTGTTAACTTGATCCTAAATGTACCTGAATCAGAGATTTCATCCCAGTACGGAGAGTCAAACTCATAATCTCCTGCCAGGATTTTGCGAAACAGGTTCTTGTCGTGGTTTTCGTAGTCATCATCATCGGTTTCATCATAGAAAGGAGGGTTTCCTGACAGCCTGGAAATAAAAGAGTTTTAGGAGTCAGAAAAACATAAATGTACCATATTTATTCAAATGAGGTCTATCAAGTAATAAAACGTAATCTCTCCTCATGTTTCCTTTCACAACTTACAGTATGTACATGATGACACCTGTGGCCCAGCAGTCCACAGGTTGGCCATATCGCTGTCTACCAACCACCTCAGGAGCTGCACAAAGGCACATATCAATGTCTGAACTGACACATGATGTTCTCCACTAGCCAAAGTCTTATATTTATATCCTCACCCAGGTACTCTGGTGTCCCACAGGGGTCTTTGATTAGTCCATTCTCCAGCTTGGCAAGATGGAAGTCGCTGATGACTATTTTAGAGTGCTTCAGACGGTTGTAGTAAACCAAGTTCTCCAACTGTGGATGATGACATATTACAGGGACTACAGTTAAAATAAAATTCATGTTAAAGGGCTTTCATTGTCACAGCTGATCAAGAATTGAAATTTGAATTGCAGCAGTGGTGTCGGAAATAATGAAAAGACTGAAAATGTAAATCTGTGAAAGGCTCTTAGACTATATATTCAACAGAACTTCATGGTGAACAGTGAAATCATTTCGACAGATTACAGTTTGGTTGCCACCACGGTCATGGTGTCTGAGATGACTCACGCATTCACTATGTAGATGACTATAGTGAGCTCATCACAAACAAAAAAAAAAATTGGACGCTACTCACTGCTTCTCAGACGCAAGGCATGATGGTATATATTGCTTGATTAGTGAATGTTGTTACCTTGAGGTTTCTGTGAACGATGTGCAGGGAGTGAAGGTAGGCGACAGCCTCCAACACCTGGCGCACCACATTGCTGGTGTCTCGCTCTGAGTAGTAGCCTTGATCCAGGATCCAGTCAAACACCTCTCTGCCTGTTGCACTGTGGGAACAGGAAGTGGGTTAAAACTTTGGTTGTTAAAAAAAAGAAAATCTGAAAATTTCAGGCTTCTTTTGTATTAAGAAAGCGTCTGTTGGTTTTGCTCAATGCAGAGACAATAAATGACGAGGAAGCTGTAACTGTACTTCTGCATATTTATAATTCATATTTATATTTGCATATGTTCATTGGAATGTTAATCATGTCATTCCCAGAATAAAATCTGTGCAATGACTACATAATCTGCCATACCTGTTTATGGTTTCAGTCTTCTCCCCACAGATGTTTCTTTTGTGTTTGATCATTTTCTGTCTAACCAGAATTTCTAAACCCATAAATCAAGTGTCCTCAAAGGACAAGATGAGTATCCTACATCTAGCACATCCTTGGAAATGTATCAAATTCCCCAAGAACACATGCTGATGAGAATGGAGAAGCTAGCAAGCAATCATAGCTGAATACCAAATGAGTGGAGTTCAGAGCTGTTCTCATATCTACAGGGCCTCAGGCTCAACAGCTCATTCCCCACGAGTGAATAATCAACACATACAGTTCAGCAGACCCAAGCTACAGCAAAGAGCCTTTTTCCCAGGCTCATAAGACATGTGAACTCACAGTTCAAGGAACAGGAAGTACTCTTTTTTGGTCTCAAAGACGTCCACCAGCTGGAGAATATTGGGATGCTTCACCCTGAGAAGACAGGGAGAGAAACACGGAGACAGAGAGACATGACGTCTGAATCATTCATTCAAGTCATGACTGAGATCTACATGATCAGCTGCCTGTCCACATATAAGCAGATTCATGTGCTCTAATTTATCCATGTGGGCATAAAGACAGCCACAGCACCAGCTGGGTAACTTCATGGTGAATTTAGTCATCAAGCTACAACACTTGAGGCTGCAGAGTGATGTTCTTGCCTGTCAATCCCCTATGAAGTTGACAAAACACTCCTGCTGCCTTCATGATCCTTTTCCACTGGGTTTCAAATTGTATGAATAAGCAAAAGGGTTGAAAAAAACCTGCAAAAGCTCCATCTGGAATTGCTTCCTTATTCATTCACGACTCTGTAGTTGTTTTTTTTTTTGTTTGTTTGTTTTTACTGAGTGGGGGGCATTGGGACATTTATGCTTTTGTGTCACTGACAGGTGTAGCGTTTCATAACTGTAATTTACACGTCTTATATCAGGAGCCAAGTGAAAGCACTGCTGTTCAGAGCAGAGCAGCCAGTCTATGCCATATGTACAATTTTGTTGGAGACTGTCATCCAGTGTAAAAAAAAAAAGTGCTCTTAAAACTTAAATTAAGTAGTTTCTTTGTGCCTAAACTGTTGAGTCGATGTGTTTATTATGATAACCATGACAACTGAGGTCCATTACCTATCTGTGCAGTATTTCAGGAAACACTCATGGGTCGTATGAGACAGTGTTGTTTAGGTTTGTGGAAGGTTTGTTTTTATTGGTATTTCTGAAAGCACAAAGCGTGTTATGAATTAAAATGGCAGAGTGAGTGTTTTCCAGCTGGGAGCTGAAGGGGAGATATTGTGACATACCTTATCACAGCTACATGTTGACAAAAATACTGTGTTTCTCTAAAGCCAATGGAGATTTGTTCTCTGCAGCTCTGGCTGTTTGTAAGTGTTGTAACAGTGTGAGTGTACTGTATGCATTGGCCTACACCGCTCATTTCTCTCCTCACATGAATTGGTCTGTTACTAAAGCTCCATGCTCTTTGCTTTGCCCTGAAGAAGAAAAACAGAGTGATCTTCTAGAGCAGGTTGTGTAATGTCCCTCTGTGGATAATCCCACATTGTCTCTGCGTCACACACCAGAAACTCAATTCCAGCCATGCCAAGAAGAAGAACTCTAAAGTTAACCCAAACAAACAAAGGAATACATTATAACTGGACAATACTGCTTTAAACTGTTGTTTGGAACAGCTTGGTTTTTATCTCGGAAAGGTGTCTGGATGTTTACATGATGGCTCAAACTGAAAGCCGTGTTTTACGAGCATACATCCTTCAGTGTTTCTGACATTACATTTTTTATCAGGCTTGAATTAAGAAATTGATAAATATTTTGATACTCATTTCTAAGTTAGCAATTTCAAATCAGTCATTAAGCAGGTTAAAAAAACAAAACAACACCTTCCTATGTAATTTAATCATTTTCTCAATTCTTGTTTTATTATTATTATTATTATTATTTTCAAAACCTTTATGGAATAGCGTTCACATCTAAACTCCATTTTCTAAACCAAATTGGAAATTCCTCATTTAAAGGTTTGCTAGTGGGTGAGATTATCTGCCAAATAAAACTAAACAGAACTGTGATAATTGTTGAACAAAAACATTGAAATGTTCTTGAAAAATCAAAGTGACTTATTCTTAAAAGTTTAACGGTGCAAGTTCTTCTGTCTTCACTTGGGGCTGTTATCCACAGCTCTCTGTGACGTTTCCAAAGCAGCTCGTGCAGAGAGAGGTGAAGTTATTACCAATGACAAAGTTCTTGTGCACCATTAATGACCCCCCTCCAGACATGTTTTAATACTCTGCCTGGAATAGGGAATCTGTTTCTGGTTGACTCTTGCCTCATGAAAAAACTTCAATTACCTCATTAAAAATTCTCAAAATTACTGCTGCTCCCTCTCTGTCATTACAACTTGGCACAAGATGTCTCAACTCACCACATCACATCTGTGTAACTGCATATTGAACCACAACAGGTTTTAACTGCATGAGCCTTCTAGTGTCAAACCTAGCACATCCATTGCTCTGAATTGTGATGCACAAACAATCATGTGAAGTAATAATGAGCAAAATGTATTCTAAGACAGAGATTCTGTCTGATTAAAACAGAGCTGTTCGTGACTGACAGTGTACAGGATTTTTTGGGGTTCATTCTAAGTCATAAAAATAAATTAATGAGGATTAGTACTTGAATGAGCACTTCTTTTCTTTTCTAATGCCTATATCCAAGCATTTTAGATTCAAGACTGCATTTGATGTTTTGCCAGCAATTCTCCACAGCCTTTGAAACTGTCATCACATTTGATTATTCCCTAAAACCCCCACTGATGATTAAAGCATGAAAAACAGGAGCAGTGCACATCACATCCCCGTTATTGTGCTGTCTAAAGTCAAATTTTCAGAAGAATGTGAGTCCATGTTTTGAAAGGCTCCTTACACAGAAATTACACCCTCACCATCAACGCGCTCCACTGTGTCGTGGTGCTGTCAGCGACAAATAGTCAGATAAGGCCCAGGTGATGCTAATGTGGATTTTACTTGAAAGTCAGATAATAGAGAAGCAGAGGGGAAAAACGTTTATTTTGGATAAACTGATCAGTCAACAAATGACGTTCCTTTGACTTTTAATACCATAGTCTTGTTCTTTGTTTCTTTTTTTCTTTTTAAAAGTTGATGTCGTCTGTGAAACTACTGTTTAAGAAGCTGAAATATGGAAACAAGCAGAATGGTAAAACACCCCCTCACAAAACGAATCATGCTCTGTTAAACACAGAAACTGAAGGGAACAATCAACAACTCACATCTTCAAGATGAGGATCTCATTTTTTGCAGCCTTGCGGACTTTCCTTCCATCCTTCTTAAGGAACTTTTTACATGTGTACATTTTCATTGTAGTTTTGTCCTTGGCCCTGAATATCTCGCAGAACTCCTCCCTGGAAGAAAGCATTCAGACTGTTTTTTTTCTTTCTTTTTTTTTTTGCTTTTGCAGAAATATAAATTCAGATGGGGATGGTTTCTGGAGAAAAGATACAAACATCATTCAAGTCTGAAACACCATTCATGCTGTATGGGTATTTTGCCCTGCGAGCCACTGGAGAGATACTTACGATTTAACAATCTGACCCAGGTCATATTTATCGGTCACGTCTGAAGGATTGTTATAATCCTTCTTTTCTCCGATTGTTATACAGCCAAATGGCATGGCCACTCCTGACCTGTGGCAAGAGAAACAAAGAAAGACAGACAGAAGAGGGAGGGAGTGAAATGAGTAACAAGAAAATGTTAAGAAAACCCTGTCAAAAGTGTAAGAGGTAAAGATCCACCAGAGGCAGTATCAGTGCAGTGGATTGTTTCACTTGTAACAGAGCCTTTCATGATCCTGCAGTAATAAAAGTCCAGAGCCTCCGAGCCTTCTGCGCAGAGCCAGCTTTATGTTTGGATCGCACTTATATAACTAATATCACAGCTTTGGGGAACAGTCTGCGCTGAGGCAGAAGTCTGGACTGAATGTGCTGCTGCTTTTTTATAAACCGTAGGGGTCAGGGGGCAGAGAGAGCAGAGGGAGCAGCAGCTAATATGAGCGTTGCGCCTGGTGAGGCAACAGCAGCAACAAGTGAAGCATTTCCAATCAAGATAGGGAGCCAGCCAGCACAGGCACGGACCCAGGACTCAGAGAGGAATTAAACGACTTTACACGCTGTGCATCAGCACTTAATTGCGGTGCAGCCTCTCTGTGTCTCTCTAACAGCATAGAGTGTAGTTTGAGATCATTGCATGCAACTTTACTGTGTTATTCTTTTTTTCTGAGAATTCTCAGCTAAATTGGAGCCATTAGTTTTCTTTTTCAGGGTAACAGAAATTGCTGTGTTTTTTTAGTATATCTCTCTGGAGTGGAGATCTCAAAGCAGCACGAGGGTGCACCGGTTAGCACTGGGTTCAAACCTGCTGGTTTGCCGGCTGCTGCCTTTCTGTTTGTGTGTACTCCAGCATCCTCACAGTCCAAACATATTCAGGTTAATTGATTATGCTAATGTGAGACTACATGGGTGTTTTGTCTCTATATGTTGATGCTGTGATAAACTGGTAACCTGTATTGGGGGTCGGTGTACCATGTCTCTCGCCTGACTGTATGTGTGTCTGTTTAAGTGAGCATGTGTGCCCAAAACCCTAAAATCTATTCTGCGTACTAAAGCAGAGTAAAATAACAGGGCGTACACTGGTAACAAAGTGTGTATGTGAGAGTTGGAAAATCTGACATATCAATTGATGCTCTGCATAATTTCTGATAAAAATAGTGTGTGTACAAGATGGGACACTGCTGTTAAAAAAAACAAAAAACAGAAGCTATGCATGTAGACTGGTTAACTACAGAGAAAGCTACACTGTTGCACCTCTGTCATGATGATGGTGACACTGTCATACACCTGCACTCCCCAGTCCTCTAATTCAGGATAAAGTCAATTGCTCGATCCACTATTGTACACACACACACCCCATGTGAGCAGCTGGATTCCAGCTGGACAGGAAATTACTGTTCCCAGATAAGATGTAAGATGAGCACATGAGTGCCTGAGAAACATAATTTTTACACTTAAGTTTTTGTGCAGTGTGAGCCACCAGGTGCTAGTAGGTAGATTTTGATTCTAGTCTTTGTGCTAAGCTAATGCTTCCTCAAATATATCTGGACTTTCAACCTTGTCTCCTTGAGATTTTGTTTTTCAAAATAAACTGCAACAGCAAATATGTTTGTGACTGATTACTGAATAATGTTTTCTATCAGCAGAATGTGGAAATATTGTTGTTAATTTACATGTTTGCCAAGTGGCTCATATTTTGATACAGAATATTCCAATTAAATGTTCACAGACAACAACCATCTCTGCTGTAGAGCTTCATGCATTCAGAGACACTGCTGATCAGTTTGTTTGTTTGTTTTTTAACAGAATTTCTAGGAGACACAGTTGGGAATTCATGTACTACAATTTATCAGCAGTTTAATTCACTCTAACTACGAGTCTTACTCTTACTGTAAAACTAAGCACAAATCAGCTGGAAAATATGGATAAAACTTGCATATATTATCCTATAAATGCTGTGTTAGTTTTTTTTATATATATATATCACATTATCTTATACAGGAAATGATGATATTATACATTTTCTGGAAATGCAATCATGAAACTATAAACTGGGGATTCAGTGCCATAAACATCTTACAAATGTACACTCCATCACACTTATGCAAAAATCATATCAATCTAATAATGCCATAAAGCAGTCTTGTTCATAGCAGAAATTGCCTGCGATGGCCTAATACATCTGCTCCATATTAAAGGGATATCTGTCTGTCTTGGGAAAAATGGCTAAATCTCTTACATCTCTCTTGACAGCAGTATTGTGGTGTCGCCCAACCCCAGACACCATGTGATTCAACACATAACAAAAGGGAGATTTCACTGCTGAATGCTCTTATAATAGCCAGATAAATGTGAGTAAATTGTTTTCAAGAGAAAAAGCTGCCAAAAAACCAAAAAATGACAGGAAAAAATTTTAAGTGGGATGGGATCAGTTACAACAAGCGAGTATGTGATTCAGTGTTCTCCTGGTTCGAATCCCTGGACAGATTGGAGAAGTCTGGTGGGAGAACGGTTGTTGCCTCTCATCTACTACCAGTTTCCTTGAATCAGGCACTACAGCACTTCTTTCCCCAGTAAAACCTCTCAAGGCTCCTATCGTCCAACACTGCAGATAAGTCCTGAGCTGCAGTGAACACTCTCTATGTGGAGCTGTTTAAATGTAAAGCAGGACAGTGCTGAAATTTCTCCACATGAATAAAGGGCAAGAAATATTTATTTCCTAGCCACACAAAATCCATCTGCACTGACAGCCTGGATGATGGATGTGTACATGTAAATGAGCGCAGCCAGCGTGAGAAGTATAGCGCCATGTGTAAGAAGAGCAATCTGTTCACTGCAGCTCCGCGAATCGACTTGTAATCCAATCTAAATGAACGAGGCTCAGCGCAGAGACGTCTCAAATATGATGAGAAAAAACTAGGCTCTCTCTGAACTTCCTCTTCTCGTCTGAGGCAACAGTCTGTGCTGTGTAGTCTGACCTTTTCAGGCTCCCTCTCTTTCTCTCTCAGTCTCTGTATGTTGGACTGTCTCTCTGTGGTAAACGCTGTGGCTCAGTCAAGTTACTTTATGGTGCAACGAGCAAAAGGGGAGCTGTGCAGGAACAGTGGTTTAAATTGAGGTAATTCTAGTTAAGTCTGGTAGAGGCACAGTGTTAAGAAACATGTGAAGGTCCACAATATACGAGAAAACATTCATATTCAGCAAGTAGCTGTAACAGTCCACGAGAGAGTCGTAGCTGAGAGGGATAATGGGCTGGAGAAAAAGAGGATGAAAAGACTATTCTGATGATGATGATGATGATGATGATGATGATGATGATGATGATGATGATGAAATCTCATAAATTTAATGAAGTAGTCCAGCAAATAAACAAGCCCTTATTAGGTTTGGGAAGGTTTCCAAGCGCAGCTTTAATTTCATATGTTCATAATGAGCTTGTAAAACCCAGTTCTAAAAAGTAAGTCTGCAAAGTATCTCAGTCAGCCTCTCCCATGTTTTTTAAGCGTTGATTAGTTTTATGGATGAAGAATTTACAAAGCACTTGAAGCAGAAAGGGCAGGATGCCGGCTGTAGCACATAACAGAGGCTGTATAATGGGCCCATTTTAACTGACCACCATCAGCAACATTGGAGCATTATCACCCCGTGTTCTGACTGTTATCTCCCCTTTGGGAGCAGCGATCGATGGCTCGTGATGCTTTATGGCCCAGTGTGTGACCTGGGTCGGCAGCTGAGCCTGCTCGGGCAATGCTGCTGTGTCACCAAGGATTTTTTTTTTGTGGTGAAGATTTACAATATGGAGGAGGGATAGTGATGAAGATCTTGGGCGTTTTGGGCAAAGCACACTTCCTGCTTCCGCCAAGCAAAAGCATGAGCAAATGAGGCTTTTTCTCCTTCTTCCTGTGTCAGATTGCTATACAGATTAGGCTAATTTGGGGAATGTTTAATATTATGTGAAATAGGATTAGGTTGCACTATATTAGAGCCCTGTATCAGAATTTTTTTAAGGAATTCATGAGGGTGATTATTTTACCTGCAGCTGTGGTATAATGTGGTGATACACCTCAGGGAAACGGCTGGCACCTGTTTGTTATGTTAAGCCTTTATAAACGGGAGGGAGCAGCTGTTTGCACTAATCCCACTGTGAATTTTCTCTGAGATGAAGTTTGTTTTCAGAAATCTTTCGTTTGCTGTTCTGTTTCTTTTTTTGTTGTTGTTGTTGTTTTTGGACTCCCCCCCCTCTCTCACTCACTCTGGCTCAGCAGCCTCTAAATGAGGATGTAAAGAGCAGACACCATGCATCACATCTGTGCTGACTGTGAGCCATAACAAATGCTGCGCCTCAACAGTCACATCTAAACTACATTTTACAAAGACAAACCTTCAACTGAGATAAGACAAGAAGCTATGATGATATAAAATGTGCTGTATTAACTGCATGGATGTTCTGTTTTCACTACATGATTCTTATCCTGAGCTATTGTAATGATATTAAATTACTGTATAGACTACTAATTGCTATAACATAAATGTGTTTTTATTGAAACTGCTCTATTTTTGATTTACAATAATCAAATGACAATATGACAAGCCCACCAATGACTGAAATTGACCTAAAACACCAGTGTCTTTCAGCTCATCAGTCTGAAGTTTCGGTTCACCCAGATTGTCAAATTCAACAAGAAAAAATCTCAGATAAAAATGCTTCATGACACCAAACAGCAGACAGTCAAATTTAGCCACAAACTGGTGAACAGACAGCTGAAGAAACAGATAATTGTCTGTTGAGTTGATTCAGAACTGAGCGAAAAGGAGAGTTACTGTAATATCACATACAATTTCATCAAGATGACTCCAGTATTATGCTGTCATTTGTCTGTTGGACGAATCCAGGTATAAGTTTCCCCTATAGGTCACGTGTATCTTCCAATTATGTCACCTGCTTAGGGATGTTGTGATAGACTGGTGTTAATGATAAAATGAAGCATTGATATTAATTATACAAATATGATAAAATCATGATGACAATTTCAGTCCTTTCTTTTGTTAACCAGCTGATTTTGTTGCCTTTTCGTGTGTGTGTGTGTGTGTGTTTGTGTGTGTACTCCTATCATTGTGAGGACAAGTGTGAATTTTAAAGGTATGACACAGTTCATAGCCATGTAAAGTCAAATACAGGAGATGTTGTCGGAAGCGCTGGAACAGATCCGATCCTGGCACCTGTACCTCTCCCGGTCGCGATCCCGGATCTGGTCCCGGTCCCCATCCCGGTTCTGACCCCGGTTCCGATCCCGATTCCGGTTCTGGTCCCGGTTCCGGTTCGGGTTTGGGTCCGATCCCGGTTCTGGTTCGGTCCGGTCCGATCCCGATCCCGGTTCCGGTCCCGGTTCGGTTCTGGTCCCGGTTCCGGTTCGGGTTCCTGTTCCGGTCCTTTCCCGGTCCCGATCCGGTCCCGGTTCGGGTTCCGCGATCTGAACCGGG